>QANX01002064.1:126879-169776 GCA_003254975.1 Ochetophila trinervis | reverse complement strand
TATATATATATATATTCACAAGATTTAAACCTCAGACCCAGTCTCATCAAACAATCATAAACTTCCGAAAGAGTGCTTAATGCATGGATGGAAACAGAAGCATGTTTCCCATATGTTTGGATATAAAATTCACTAATTTATCAAATAAGTTACTTGTTTTCTTGCATGCAAATTTAGAATTTCTAATATATATATACACACACACTTTTTGGACATTTTTTCTCAATCAAACAACGAAAGCTATCCTCTTTTTTCTTTTAGTTAAATTACGAAGCATCACGTATTGTAGTTTGAATTTTTCTTACCAGCTGTACCGAAGATTGTATTATGAAAATTTGATAATCATATTTATATCTTCCGAAAAATTTGAAACTACAAGAATATTATACAATTTTCTTTTTGTATACTTTTTTATACATTTTCTTCTGCCTCGTGCATATATCCACAATAAACAAAATCACTATATTTATTCACATCTTGGTCTATTTTATTAAAATCCATACTCTCTATATCGAAGAATAAACTCTGCGCACATTAGAAACATAATATAAATATTGAATTCCATGGAATCCAATTCCAAATTCATTCAGTCAACTTAGTCGGTCTTTCCCAACTTAACATTCCATCACCCTTTTATATCTGTAATTATTCTCTCTTTGGGATCAAAATTTGAAACTTTTCCTTCGGTTTTTGGATTAATATCTGACCCATTAATGAGGCCTATTGTTTTTTATCAATAAGCTGTTGGAGTCGGTACTTGGGAGTTGGGGAATTGAATTTGGAATTGGGATTTTTCAGCAAACTCATAAATTTTCTCTCACTTTCTCGTGAGAAAATCACCCAATTAAAAGCCCATTTTGGTCAACCTCGCAGTGAAAACGATAAACAATTTCCATTTCTTTCACATGGGAAATTGTAGTAATGCCGGAAAGCAAAGCCGAAGCCGGCCCAAATTTTAAGATTGAGACGAGAGTGCGTTCTCATTGCTCACCTGCGGGAAACAGCATCTCATCCACGTGATCAAATATGTAAATACGCATGCCACGTCATCATCAGGAGTCTCAATCTTACACGATTGCTCAGATTGATCCCATCGCCAATTTATATCTGGGTCCCATGCCACCTGTACAACCGGCTTATGGAAATTCTGACCATTCTTTTTTAAAGTCAAACTATGGTTTTCGATTTTGACACATGTGACATGCCCAGTTCGTTTGACCGGATCTTTGATTGAACTGACCAGCCCGGTTTATCTCTTTATATTTTTTGGTAAAAACCAGTCCGGTCTATATCTGGCTTGTTTTCGAATATTTTATATTCCTAATTTTTAATTGAGCGCCTAGAAAGCAATGTGAGTAACATGTTCCATTTCATTCTAATATTATATTTCTCTACGTCATATAGAAAAGGAATTTTTTTATGTCGTTTCTATTTTTCTGGTCTGACATGGTACAACTGGATGCCGTATGCTGACCCAGTTAGAGTTTGGGTCTGATAGTGGGCTAAGCCTATAAGCTTTTTGCAAGAAAAGAGCTGGACTTTGCGAAGTCGGTCGTGGTCTAGGTCTGGGATCGATCTTCGTGCGTAACCTAAGGTCCAAACCAAGTGTCAACGACATGTCGATATTTACTAATTACTACTAACTACTTTCTTCTTTGATGAGGAAAAAAAACAGGGTTTTGTCTTATGGACGTCTAATTTATTTTTTGGTCGAGGACGTCTAACTTCCTTGAAACATTTAAAGAGTCTCGGTCTCGGTCTCTCTCACTTTCAATTCAATTCAATAGCTTCTTGGGTCTCGTCCGTGCTATCAGGATCAGCCTCGTGTTCTGCAAACATATTTGTTAAGATTTGCTTACCTCAAATGTTAATGAGTGGTAGTTAATATTTGTTAAAAATATTAGATAATTATAAATTGAAAGGGAGAAAAAAAAAACAACTCAATTTGGTGTTTATACAAAAAAATAAAAAAATCTAATTAGTAGTAATAAAAATTTAAAGTAATTAAATTAGTAGGAAAAAAAAAAACCAAAAATCAAAATCAAAAGTTGGTTTCATGGTGATGACACAAGTGTACAAAGGCCAAGGGGTTTGTGCCTTGTCAGTCTTGGTTAAGCCATTAGTTTTTCACATTTGGGTCACACGGAACAAACCCTCCTAAGTATATTTGGGTCAGACACATTTATGGGTCGATCACATTTTTTGGTTTTGACCAAAACGGTACAGAAAACAATTAGCATATATAAACTAAAGCTAATCGAGGAGCTATCCATTAGTTTTTCTAGCTTAGATATTTTTTTTATTTCAAAGATAAGTCCTGATTCTACGTATAGTTGGGGGACTTAAGAAAAGTATAGAGGTCACCATTAGTTTTTAGCCATAAATTCCACATGCATTTTATAGATTATATATGAACATTTCAAAACTACAAGTTATAAGAAGTCGTATTTTTTACTAAAAATATTGATAAAGTTCCTAAATGCTCCAAACAATCATCTACGATTCACAATGTTTACTATTCTTTCAGGGACTACATTCTGTTTCCTTTCTTTTGGATAATGAAAAATGGAACAAATTTAACTATTCATGTATCATAAATTTTGGTATGCGTGAATCTCCACTATGCCAATGTGATGGAATGAGCATGGAATACCCTTTTTGAGGGAGAGTGAAAGAACCAAAAAAAAAAAAAAGCAAAAGCTCTAATTAAATTTTTTTTTTTAAAAGTAATATATATTTGTATACACGGGGGACATTAATTTTCAAACCCATGTATTTGGACAAGCCAATTTACAGAGTGGCATTTTTCTATTGAACAACTAAATAACAAAGGTATTAGGCAGCATTCCTAAAAATTGGCACTTGTTGAAATGGAACCAAACTAGGTGGTAATCATTCAACAGTGGTTAGAGGGTGAAATTAATATAGCCAACCTTCCACTTTTAATTTCACAATTGGAAAGGCAAGCCCTTGAGTACAACATAATATATAGAAAATATATGATATATCACATCACATGGCAACAAATGTGGTTGGCCCTATTTCTCTCCATCTTTTGAGTAGGCATTTGTGCCAATATCACTGATATTAGTACCCCCCATCTAATTTCCCACCACATGGAAATGGGAATGTGAAAGGGGAAGAACAATGTCACATGCACCCACATGTGCATCTCACATGGCCCATGGACCCCGGCCAAGTGGGCAACCTTGCTTCAATCTCATGCGACCATAACTATATTGTGTGTTTATATATATATATATATATATATATATATATATCTTTGCCTCCAAGTTAAATGTGAGCCTCATCAATATTGATTGACATTAAAGAAATGGACTATTTTTTCCATGATATGCTTGATGTTTTGGGGGGTGGCTTTTTATTGGTGCTCCACTCCTAGGGCATTAACACTTTGCATGCATGAGTCGAATATAATAATAAAAAATTGTATGGATGCTTATTGCTGTAATGAAATAACATTTCATACATATTATTTTTTTAATTATTTATGCACACCACGGCAGCTTCAAAATCCAAGAGACATATTATATCTATATGTTATTTACTGTGCGTATCAACTCTTTTGCATTTAAAATTCAATTATTTACTTTGAGCAAAAAAAAAAAAATCAATTATTTACTATCCTTTCCTCTATTGGAAGTCAAAAGCCGTTAGTTTATTGTAATTTTTGTAAATATATTTATATTTTGACAACCATTTTTTATTTTTTATAAATTTAATTCTTCAAAAAAACTACTAAAATAATTTATTTTGAATTTCATTTTCATAACTTTTTAGAATTTTTAACAACAATTAAAACAACGACAATATCTAGAAAGGTAATTTCATTTTTATTAAAAGTGTATAAATTTATGTATATATGTTGTTTATATATTTTAAAGTTTAAAAAAAAAAAAAAAAAAAAACCATAAGAATATTCTTTTATGGTGAACATCGGTAGAAAAATCCTATATGATAAAGTAATCTGGCGGGTCAAACTTTTTAAAGTAGTTTTGAGCAATAAGAATAAACATTTTATACCCCCACAAATTTCATTAATATTATTCAGATTACTTTCACTCTACAGCTTGCTAAAATTGAAAGATGATCAGGAAAAAGAAAGTTTTTCATGCATTTTGGTCAAATGGGTTTCTAAGCAAATTGGGCAACAACAAAAAAATCCTCTAACATTGCATGAAAGAATATTAGAGATTGGGGAGCCAAAGTTTCCTCCTTTTCGGAAACTTTCCAGTTGTAGACTGGGGACAAAGCGACAAACCACTGCCATTTTCCACAATTCTGGAGGTTGGTTCTCTCTTTTTCAAGCTTTTGTGTTTGTGTTTTTTGACCGTTTCAGAAATAATCAAAGAGGCTTGCTTTATATTTTTGTAGTTGGTAAGGGAAAGGAAAAGACCTAGGACTTTCAACTACATTAAACCTCAACAATGTATTCGTACAACAATAATAAATAAATTATTTAATCTATAACTATTTTTATCAAATATATATGTTATTATTTTATTAATTTATATTTATAATTTAAAAAAATATTTATATTTAAATTATATTAATATGTTAATTAATAAAATAATAATACATTTAAATTTATATCAATTGATAATATATTAATATATATTATAAATAAATTTAATCAATATTTTTTATTATCCGTTAAATTTTTTTTTTTTTAATTTTGTATTTGAAACTTGCAGCGCTGCAATCCCTAGTCCAAATTCTGCGTTCCAGCCCTTTTTGCTCCCCTTTGATATCCTCGTCAAAAACATTCCGCTGCTTATCCTTTTCACTACAATTTACAGAATTGTCCCCACATGTTTCATTTTGGTTTTGCTGTGTATATTTAAATGACTCATTTAACCTTCCCCGCTTTGACATTTTTTTATAATATATTTTTTATTCAAATAAAATATTTGTATATCTCAAATTTGTCGTGAGTCGTGATGTCCACCAAGGCCCACCCACCTTGTATAAACTCTGATGTCCATATCATCTAAATATATATACGTATACACTCATATATACATACTCTGTATTTTATTATTAGTAAGCTTCGAATCCCTTAAAGCAGATTCATTACTAACATATATCTTCTTCTTTTTTTTGGTAGAATATACTAACATATATCCTGATGGCCAATAATAGAACAGCTGTATATATACTCTTAGAAAAAAAAATTACTCATAAAAAAAATAGTTAAGGAGACAGATCATACAGTGCCACGTTTGAAGACCATTCAGATGGGATATAATATAGAAATTAAAGGTCAAACCCATAGACAAAAGAAGACACATATATGTATATAGTTTGTGCATACATATAGTTGGTCATTATGACGATTTAATTTGTTTTTAAATCAGTATTTAAATTTAAATTTTATTATTTAAGCTAAAAAAATAGTAAAGCGCAGTTTAAGTGTAAAAATCAAAAATTAAAATATAAAATTTAATTTAAAAACTAGATCATCTTGACTTAAAAGTTAGCTCAATTTTGACTATTAGATTGAAACTAACGGCCTAGTTAGTTTTACAAAAATTAATTATCTTAGAGCATTTTCAATGAAAAATGTAAATTGCTGTATTTATGACATATAAATAGATATTGAATAAATATATATGGCATAAATGCACATTCAATTTAAAAATTATTTTTCAATGGTAATATACACAAATGTTATTAATGGTTATTAATATTTTATTAAGTATTTTCAGTTTTTGAACAAATTAAATTTTTAAAGAAAATCGTATTTTTTTTTAAATTGACAATTTCTGACATAGCAATCATAAGTTGACTTTCACTTTGACAATATCAATGTCATATCAGTTCGACATTCATTATACACATACTATTGAAGTGCATTTTTTCAAAACAATGTCTATATATGATTATGTGGAATGTTAATTTTAGCAATGTACGTTTCATTTGAAATGTTCTAAGTAATTAGAAAAATATTATTGGTCACCACTAATAATAAATTGCCAATGAAATTTATATACTAAATGACATTTCAAGCTGTTACTATTAAAAAATTATTATTTTTATTATGATTTTTAGTATTAAAAATAAAAATTAAATTAAATTAAATGTTCCAAATAAAATTTGACATATAGCTCCAGCTACACTGGTAATGATCCTCAACAACCACAAATACCAAAATTCAAACAATTAACTTTTTTTTTTAGTTTTAAATTTTAAAACCATTTAGACTTTTTGTTTCAATCTTACAATATAGATAAAATCCACATTTTATATTATATTTTTATTTTAAATGATAAATATATTTTTATTATAATATATATATATATATTATAGGCATGAATGATAATGTCATTTGATTTGAATTCCAAAATATAAATAGTATATATTAAATGGAAAAGAGAAGAAAGAAGTCGTTTTCATGAAGGAAGTGAGTGAGGTTCATTCTTTGTCATCCTTAAATTTCCTTTGGTTTTGTTAATTGCTACAATATTTTTAATTATAAATTATTAATAGAATTCCAAATTTCTTTCGTATCAGATTAGGTGTGTTTTTGGTTGACAGTGGCTCACTGCCAATGCCAAGATTTTCATACCTATTAACCGCCAATTTCAACAACCATCAATTTCGATCGCTTTATGGGGTGCTATACTGCTACTGCAGGTATATCTTCATAAAATATTTAGTTTTTGCATATTAAATGAATTGGCATATTTATTCATACCTTACTCCAACTGTCATTCTTCCTAATTAATGGAATTTTCTATTCTAATTTTTTTTTTTTGAAATTTTTCATTCAAGTTTATGAATTCTAAAATATTTTTCATAATAAAGAAGCTGACTGCTCAATCTGTCTTAAACTTCTCCTATATCCAAAATACGCATTAAACTCATGAAAATTATTTCTTAGAAATCGTTAATTAAAAAAGTGTTTCAATCTTTCTCATTTATATTGATGAATCATTGTCTTTTTTAGCTTGTCATAAATTGCGCATACTGAATAATTATCCAAGCCTTCAATTGATACTCCACCTACTTTCTTTTTTAAAAAAAAGGCATAAAAAAAATTAAGTGTTGTATTCAATCAAGACTTTAGAAGATTTTATGAAGTTAAAAAATTTAGTTGTATTCAATACAGACTTTTAAAAATTTTATAAAATCATACAGTATTCAATATGGACTTTTAAAAATTTTTAAAAAGCTTATAAAAGTCATGGGGTATTTAATTAAGACTTTTTAAAAGTTTATAAAGTCATGATGTATTCAATTTGTCAATGACTTTTAAAGACTTTTATAAATAAAAAACATTTGTAGATTTTTTAATCAAAATTGAAAAGTTTATGCTTATAAAAAGTTTTTCATTCTCTCCAATAACTTTTATAAACTTTTTAAATGATTCCAATTATTTTATGTTATTTTGGAATTATTTTCTCTTTATCTCTTTTCTTATCCTTCTTCATCTCTTTTTTTACTGCGGAATGAAAGTCTAACAAAAAAAATTATGAATTTTTTTTAGATTTTTTTTTTTATAAAAATGCAACTTTTGATTTATTTTTAATATATAAAAATAACAAAGTACAATAAAACTGTAATTTGCTTTAAAAAAAAGCCTAATGATTATTTTTTTTTATTTTTTCTTATGTCCATTTACTTTTGCTAAATATGAAAAGTAGAATATTTAATATATTTTTAAATACTAAAAAATAAAAATAATATTGAATTTTGATAAATAATTTTTGAAATAATTTTATTTATTGAGGTAATTTATATTTTTATTCTTTTAAAAAAATATTTTTATTGATGTAAAAAATATAATTATACTGCTATAAAATATGTGATTTAAAAAATTCTTTTAAAATCTTAATTAAATATACCTCATTAAGTATGCATGTATATATTTTGTAGCCAACATAAAAGGGTAATAGGCTTTAGGACAATGATTAAATTATTGCAATTAAAAAGAGAAATATAAAATACTTATAAATCTTGAGTAGTAAAAATAAAAAAATTTATAAAAGTCATTAAAAAAAATTTATAAAACTTATTAAAAAAAATTTATAAAAGTATCCATATTTTTAAAAAATTTTAAAAAATATGTTAAACTCTACAAAAATCTATAATTAAAAAAAAAAAACTATAATTTTTTTAAAAACCTCTCTAAACCCTGATAATATGCGAATATATTTTAGTTTTGGAATTAATGATAGATATATAATCCTAGAAGCAGCTACAAAGACTTTTTTATTTTGATTTTATTTTTTGTGAAACACAAATTGCCAAGCTAAAAAAAAATTCTCAACATGTAGGGCATATCAAGGGCATTTTGGGAAAAAGAGAGATTTAAAAAGAAAAAAAAAAAGAAACATATGAAGATAGGAACACTCTCTGTAGGGCGCGTACGTATTATTATTATGGAAACGGCGACTCACGGAATTTTAAAAAGCAATAAAAACAGAGTGGGAGTGGTTTTTCAATTTTCTGAGAAGACAATGTTTTCTGAATTTTTGTTTTGTGAAGCAGATTTCGCAGGTAGATCGTAACTGTTGCTAAGCCTCTCTTAACTCAAATTATTCGCATTCCTTACTTTCTCTCAATCTCGTCCTTGGAATCCCACCTGGAAGCATATTGATATATTTTTTTTCCCTGTTACTTCCTCGCAACACTTTGAGCTGTTTTTCTTGCTTTCGGAAAACATGTAACTGTTTCCTCAACTATCTACTGCATTTACAGGTAGTTTTCAGTTTCCTTGTTTCGGAAAAACGCGTTTTCTCTTTGATTTTCCTTTTTTCGTTCTCTGTTGTTTTCTTTCTTCCCGGCGTTTGATCTATTATTTTTTTTCAACCTCTATTTGGTTGCTGATGGACAAAAAAAAAAAAAAATTATTAGAAGAAAAATTCTCAGTAAAGTGAGAGAGTGAGAGAGAGAGTAAATCTCTGCTTAATTTTCAGTTATATATATATGTATATGCATTTGCCAAGTGTGTTTTTGATATTTGATGTTCTTTCTTTTCCTGATTTTTCTCACCTTACCAAACATGGCTTAAATGGATTTTTCGTTGGGCCATTTTTCCTGGAATCTAATCTTGCGCATAATTTATTTACTTACCGTAATCCGATGGTTTTCATTTTAAAATTTGGGAGGAGCAGATCGTGTAATTATGTCAACAAGGTTAAATTTAGCAGAGGATTGCATAGCTTCAATTTAGTACTGTTGGGTTTTGATAATTCCGACATTAATGAAAGCTTTTATGGGGAGTTAAAACTCTCGGGGGTTTTGGTTTTTTTTAAGGTTCAAATTGAGGGATATAACTGCTGCTGTTTTCTTTCTGTTATAAACTTGTTTTGGAAAAAAATATTTCAGGGTTGAGTGAAACTAATTTAAGGCCAAAAGTGTGTAATTATTAGGATTTATGAGGTTGTACTTATCCGATGTTGGTTTTCTTGTTCAAAATATTGAAATTGGTGTTTCTGATGGATTACATTTGTCTTTAAGACTTTTCTTCTCAAATTCTAGATTCCTCTTTTGCGTAGTTGTAATTTGTCTTACAGTTGACTTCTTTGGTGGCTATGAATATCAAGCAAAAAATGTCAAAAGATGACCTCAGGCTGAGCTTTATGTGTTAGATTTTACAATAAGCTAGCATACTAATAAAATGGCTTTTTTGGACCTAGTCTTGTTAAAAGTCTGGTGGGTTTATTTTGCAGCTTGTATTGATGGCTTAAACTACTGAATTGGGAAAAGTAATAGTTTTGAGGAGGAGATGAAAGACGAGTCAATCGGGTTGATCATTGGGATTTCGATAGGGGTTGTGATTGGAATTGGTTTGGCAATTTCTGGCTTCTTTTGCTTTAGATACCACAGGAAGCGATCACAGATAGGGAACAGCAGTTCTCGGAGAGCAGCAACTATTCCGATCCGCGCCAATGGTGCTGACTCTTGTAATATGTTGTCAGACTCGACAATTGGTCCAGATTCACCTGTAAAATCTGGATGGACTGGTTCATCCCTCTGGCTTGAGGGGATTAAGAAGAGTAATGTAGTTTCAGTGTCTGGAATACCTGAGTATTCTTACAAGTAAACTTTTCCTTCAACCTGTTGAACTTATGCAGGCATATTTTATTTGTTTTGAATGAGATATCTCTTCATTATTGTCAATATTCCTTTACAGTGTGGTGAGATTGTGGAGCATGATATAATGCGGAACTTACCTTGAATTTCTAAATTGTCCACCATATGTAGACAATGAATTTTGTTAACCAAATTCTATGGACCGCCTTTTTCCATTTTTAACACAATTCTTTGTTAATGTAACTATTGCAGGGATCTGCAAAAAGCAACCTATAATTTTACAACACTAATAGGTCAAGGTGCATTTGGTCCTGTGTACAAAGCTCAGATGTCAACAGGTGAAACTGTTGCTGTTAAAGTGCTTGCAACTGATTCTAAGCAAGGAGAGAAAGAGTTTCAGACAGAGGTAGTGATGGATAATGCTCAATCTTTTACTGTTTTAGACAATTCTGTGCAACAATTGGACAATAATGTATGTATTCTAGATGTTTGGGAAAAAAGTGGAAGCTTGGTGACACTAAAAAAAGGCCGTCAATATACAATTGGATGAGATTTTCAGGCTTTATTAATGCAAAATTCGCCAAGAAATTTTCAAAACACAAATTTTCCTGTTAGAGATACTCCATTGGTTTGGAACGTACCTTGGAGTGTGACACCTGGAACTTTTGGTGTTTCTTGCTTTTTGTCTTAGTCCAATTTGTTCCTAAAAACAACTCTTCACCTCTTTTTTTTTTTTTTTTCTTTTNTATATATATATATATATATATATATATATATATATATATATATCTCAGGTTATGTTATTAGGAAGGTTGCATCACAGGAACCTTGTGAATTTGGTTGGGTATTGTGCAGAAAAGGGGCAGCATATGCTTATATATGTCTACATGAGCCAAGGCAATTTGGCCTCTCATTTGTACAGTAAGATGCCAATCAACTTTTATATATGTGTGTGTATTCAGTATGTATATATACTTGTTCCTACTTCCTACTATGTAGTTTTAATTGCTATTCAATCAATTCCAAGGACTATAGTTTCAGTAAAAGCACTAATTTTAGCCGTCTAGCACTACTGATTTTTTAGTAAATGAAGAGGCTCTTCCATGTAAAATCAGGTTGCCAATGAGTGCTTCTCTTTAATATTCATTTAAGCCCACTTGTTTTTGACTTTTCTTGTAAAAATTTGCTTTCTTTACCATAAAAGCAAGAATTACCATTTTAGTAGTTTAGGACCTGGAATTGATTATAGCTGTGTGATTTCTTTTTAACCATTTGCTATAGTTGAATAGAAGATGTGCAATTAGGAACTTCCTTCATGCATTGACTGTTTTCAATCTTCTACAAGAAACCTTCTTCTATCCCTCTCCTCCATCAAAGGATGAATAAGATGGAAATATTTCTTTACTATTCCTTCTTTTTCAAAATTCATCCTCTTTCCTTTATGTTAAGGTTAATATCTTTATGTTGGTGCTGCCAGATTTTTTGATAAATCATAAAAATATTATAATAAAATTTATATGACTATTTTTAAATATTTATATAATTTAATGCTAGTTTCTATGATCCAAGTACAACAAACTTGATAACATATGCCATATCTATTAGTGAAAATTCCACTTTGACAGAGCAAGCTTGGAATGAAATGTCATTTTGAAAAGCGCTTAGTTAGTTATTCATCTAATTAAGCTACTATAGTGAAATTAACTACAAGTTGGTTGGTTTGGTGTCTGTGACAATAACAATGATGAGATTTGAGACTCAAAAACAGGTCGTTACCATGCTCATTTTGATGTTTTATTTTATAAAGAATGTTTGAATTAAAAAAATTATATCTTCTCTTCGCAGGTGAAAAACATGAGCCATTGAGCTGGGATTTAAGGGTTCATATAGCTTTAGATGTAGCAAGGGGTTTGGAGTATCTTCATGACGGGGTAAGTAAACTAATCTGCACTAACCTGGGAAATGCTGTGTCTGTCTATATAAGTGTTAGATTAAATTTATGCTAATACTGCTTCTTCTTCTTTTTTCTTCTTGCAGGCAGTTCCTCCTGTAATACACAGGGATATTAAGTCTTCCAATATTCTATTGGATCAGTCCATGAGAGCCAGGGTATATCTCCTTTCTCAATTTATGGTTATGTTTATTTCCAACAAAAGTTCACATTAATGCTCTTTCTGTGCACGAAGTACTTTGATTTAATTCTTCTTGAATAGAAAGAATTCCTAGAGATTGTTCTGGCTGTAAACTTGTATATTCATATTTAACATATGAATATATCCATTTAATACACACCATAAATTGGATAAGATTTGTTGTAATTATTATAGCCAGCTAATTATGCTGGGTCAAGCAGGTAGCTGATTTTGGGCTTTCTAGAGAAGAGATGGTGGACAAACATGCGGCTAATGTAAGGGGTACTTTTGGGTATCTAGATCCCGAGTATATATCTACAAGGGCTTTCACAAAGAAGAGTGACGTGTACAGCTTTGGAGTTTTGCTCTTTGAACTTATAGCTGGCAGAAATCCTCAACAAGGACTTATGGAATATGTTGAGCTCGTAAGTCTCTCTCTCTTAAATAGAAAAAAGAAAATAAAAATATATATATATATATATATATATATATATATCTTTTGCTGCCTTAAGTGGCCATAATCAATGCTCATTAATTTGAAGCATGGTGCTTATGCACCAGGTGGGTGCATTGCCTATCAAATATATTTTTGGTTCTAATTTATCAATAGGAACTCATTGCTTTTGTTGTTATTAAACAGCGTCTATCTTAAATAATGTTCTAATGCTTGGATATATGAAGTAATAGAGAGTAAGCAAAAATGTGAGCAAAAATGTGATGAACATAAGGACTATTTCGGTACACATTACATGGTGTGGTTCTGTGATTTTTCTGCTTGTCTGGATGGATATACCATGAAATGGTCAGAGCCTAGGCCTTGCTTCGAAGAAATAAAAAGAGAATTCCTGATGGATTCTTTTGCACTGATGGATATCCTATTTCAATATTACCTTTGCTATTATCTGCGAATCTAATAGAATTCTCAAATGATGAACAGGCTGCAATGAATACAGAGGGGAAAGTAGGGTGGGAGGAAATTGTAGATTCCTGTCTTGATGGAAAGTTTGATGTGCAAGAGCTCAATGAAGTGGCAGCACTTGGATACAAATGCATCAATCGGATGCCAAGAAAACGACCTTCCATGAGGGACATTGTGCAAGTACTTGCAAGGATTCTTAAATTGAGGCATAACAGGAGGCACCCACACCACAGGAAGTCCCTTTCAGCAATCACAGATGAAGCAACCATTGATGTGGACCAACCAGAAACCAAGACTCCAATCATGGATCACCGACGAGATGAGTCTGTGGACAGCACAGCTGACTGTGAAGTCTAGATGTTCTTTGGTATTTTTTTTTTTTTCTGTTCCATATGTTCATTTGTTTCCATTTCTTGGTTTTTTGGACTTGCTTTCTTTCTTCTTCTTTTTTTTTTTTCCTTTTTTTTGGATACATGTGCAGTCTAAAACGACCTAGAGGGCTTGTAGATTTGTCGTAGTTCTGATTTTTTTGCTTCAGTGACATAGGATTCAGATCAAGTGGTCCTAGTAACTTTCTGTAACATAGTGTTCCATGTGATGCTAAAGTGACAGACACGAGAGTTTGTATATGGATACTTTTCATACTCAGCGCAATGGAAATGAAACGAAGATCACTTTCTTTTTTCTTTTCTTCTTTTTTCCTGTAATTTGTTCCCCATTAGACACTGCTGTATAACTATGTCTTCATTACTTGTTGAAAAACCGATCATTGTCTTTTCCCAATTCAATTATGACAGGTGCGCTCAATCATAAACGCAATGGATACCTCATTACCTTCGTGATATAACGGAAAATCATTATAACAAGTTCATTGCTAGTATTTTGCTAAAATCTAAAGCAAAATGCTACCTTTTCTTCCAACATGGTATGCATAAAAACAATTAAAATTCTCTTATTTTAGAACTAAAACAATCAATATAAAATATTTTTCCTTTACCTTGTTTTGCATTGAACAAACACTTTTTGACCTTTTTAAGCCAGAACATAAAAGTAATAAAAAACAAAACAAAAAAACTATTTTTTACGAGATGGCCCAAAGTGTTGGGCCATAGCCTTTGTCCTTTGGGCTATCTGTTTTCAACATTTTCGACTGAAGCCTGTGTTGGGTCTTATCCTATCACCCAAAAGGAAGGTTTTGAATGGAAAGAATACTGTGTCGTTTCAAAGATTTTCCTCTTCCAGGTACAAACCATTTTTTTTTTCTTCATCCAATCTGTATTTATCCATATTATCAATTGGCAAAGGCAACCGAGTCAGGTGATAGCAAAGAGTCTGAACGAGTTCGAAGAAGAAAGAAGCAACAAAAATGGCAGCCATGGCTGCACTTCAGTGCTCCATGACATCTCTTTCCCTCTCCTCCAACTCCTTCTTGGGTCAGCACCTGTCGTTACCCACTCTCTGTCCCTCGCCGGTAAGCCCTCGCATTTACATTTCTCCCCCATGTCTTCGAATTCCTTGTGCTTTTTTTTTTTAAAACCTTTTTCACTCTCTATTTCTGTGTTGAAGCTTTCAATTCAGGTTTTGTTATTTTGTTTTGGTTGTATGTGTTGGTAATGGTTGTTTCTGAAAATGGAGTTAAGCTCCATTTTGTGAATGAATTCTGGACGTTCTTCGTCTTAATCCAAATGGGTCTAACACAGAGTTATTTTATTTATTCTTTCAGTTTGTTCATTGAACTTTGAATTTATTTTCTGAATTGTACTTTTTTATTTTGGTTTATTAAGCAAGAGGGAAAACAAATCGAATTTTCTTTGTTTTTGTCAATATTGGTAAAAAAAAAAATTCGGAAAAAAAATTGGAAAAAAAAAATGTTACTATGGTTTTGTTTTTGTCAATATTGGGCTTTTTATGTATAATTCTGAATGGGTATTTTCGAAATGATTTATTTATTTATATCTTTTGGTGGGGAGGAGGAGAAGTAAATCAAACCCCTATCATCTATGCAGTAAAGGAATTGAAGAGGAAGAGAAATGTTACTTTAATTTGAATTAGTTACTAGATTGAAAAAGGTTTTACTTTCGCTTAAATTTGAGGAAGTTTGTTTATTGAGTTTTAATATCACCAAAGTATGCTTTCTCGTTATTTTTGGATTACCAATAGGTAAGATAATTCCTTGGGTCAAGTCAAAGATTGGACTTTCTAGGATAAAGATTTAAAACTATTTTATTGCATAAACTAACTAAATCGATTTCGTCCATGCAGATCAAACTCGTTTAACATGTTCACGTGGAGTATACTTTTTAACCTTTTAGCACTGAGTTTAATGATGGCTTGGAACTCTTTTTGTTATGTGACTTCGACTTGTTGATCCTTCTAGTTTTTCTCGGTTCTAAAGGCCATGTACCGGAAATTGTAGTTTATTTATTCATTCTACTAGTCTTTGCGTTTGATAGTCATTCAAACTGAGAGATGATAACATCTAAAGATGAAAATCAGGTTCAGATATTATGTTGCACCTTAATGACTTCAAGCTAATCTATGTTGTTATAACTTCATATTTGTTACTGCTTGCATGCCTGCCTGTAAGTTTTTAAAAGCCTTTTCTTTTCCTGTGATTATGATATTGTTTTACTTTTGTCAGTGTTGTTTTGTGCCATTTATATGGCAATTAAAATTTGATTTACTGTGCTCGCAAGTTTCAAATTACCCCAGGAATTGTTTCATCTCTCTTCTTGCTTTTCTTGCAGGCTAAATCAACAGAGAAGCCATGTTGCATTGTAGTGAAGGTTAGTATTGAAGGTCCTATCTGCATTTAGATTTTTCTTCTTTCATTTTCTGATAAGTAGTCCTTAAATTTTATTTATGTGTGTGTGAGAGAGAGACAGGAGGAAAAAAAAATGAAAAAAGAAGTAGATATAAATATCTGGACAGTTTAAGATAATGGATATAATCAAAGAATTAATTTGATTATAATGTCTAGTTGTCTGATGTAGCTTATTGGAACTGTTCAAACATTTTCTTGTGGTTTTACTTTGTTCTTCCTCTGACAGCTTAAGCGCTGGGAGCGAAAGGATTGTAAGCCAAACAGCCTTCCAGTGTTGCACAAAATGCATGTTAAAGTTGGAGATACAGTAAAACTAATAGCTGGTCATGAAAAAGGTAAAATTGGAGAAATTACCAAGGTCTTTAAGCATAATAGCACAGTGATTGTCAGAGAGATAAACTTGAAGACAAAGCATGTGAAGAGCCGAGAAGAGGGTGAACCAGGGCAGATTATTAAGGTTCCTTTTTCCATGCTGAAAACTTGAAATCACTTTTTTCATATTTCCATTGATATTCCTCCTACTTTTAAATCCTATGCATGTTTACAACAGATTTTATAAAAGTGAAACAACTCCTAACATCTGATTCTTGAATTGAGTTTGTTCTCAAGGCAACAGATAGTGGTAAAAACAACTAATTCTAGTCTTGGTCCTAATATTGATCTGTGCTATACACTTCAAAGCAAAAAATTTCCTTCTGAATTTTACTATTTTACATAGTTCACAGTTCATACAAATGAAAGTAATTTATGTAAAACCCTTTGACTCCACTGCAAAACATATCCTACCTAAGTCATATGAATATGATGAGTTTGAATTCTTCGACTGTACCATTGTGTTCGGAACTTGACATTTTTTCTTAGATGTTATTGGTTTGTATGTTTGTTACTTTCATTATTTGTTGATCATATTCATCTTTAATAATTTCTTTAAATTTGGTATTCCAGATTGAAGCCCCCATCCATAGCTCGAACGTGATGCTCTACTCAAAAGAGAAGGAAGTAGCGAGCCGGGTGGGTCATAAAGTTCTCGACAATGGAAAACGAGTTCGGTACCTCATAAAAACTGGCGAAATCATTGATACTGCAGAGAACTGGAAGAAACTGAAGGAAGAAAAGAAGAAAACTGAAGAAACTACTGCTGCTGTTTCTTAGGGATCTAAGACACCCTCAATGTAGTTTTTGTAATTCTAGATGTATTTCCGTCATCATATTTTTACTGGTCTAATTATCTTGTAGGGGCCTTTATATTGATGTGAAATATAGTTTTATTTATTTTGTGTTGCTTGTATTGCAAATTTGAATGGGAGTTCTACTTCAAGACATACCCTTGAAATCGTCGTCTTTAGCAATGGAATTTATGTATAATAGATATGGATTTATTTCATAAACAGCTTCTAATTTCTAATGTTCAATGTTAAATATAATTTCAAATCAGGCTTTACAGTTTTGAAAATTTCATAAAGAACCCCACTGTTAATGTAAATATATAAAATTTAACAGCTAAGAAGGTATTGTAGTAAAGACAAAAGGAAATGACGTGTGGCAGTGTAACCCTCGAGTTCTTCGCGGCTTTATCCTCTTCGTTTCTCTCCCGCGGGCCGTCATCTCCTACCAGATCACAAGAAACGTTTAGAGATAAACAGAGCTCAAATGGAGATTTTTTAACAACTTATTTCCATGGCCAAACCACAAGAAACGTTTAGAGGTTAACAGTGCCAAGGAACACCATACAAAGACTATAAAGCTCGGTTGGGTATTCAGGTAATTTTGTTAAAAGTTGATATGATAATGCCATTATGTATTAAGTAGCCAAATGCAATATAATAGTTGATACTGCATTACAACAGAAACTCTTTTCAATTTTGCATCCCAATATATTTCATTTTCATTTTTTTTCTTTTAATAATCTTTTATTTGTTGTTGTTGTAGTAGTTGTTTTGTGTGTGTCTGTGTGTAAAGTTCAAGATTTCGATAATAAAAAGAAATCGAATTTTTATTATATTAAATCAAAGCACAAAAAAGAAACCAAATTTTACCTGTCCACAGATTTCTCGTAACATCAAGCTGTCATTTCATGGGTAGAGGGTAAACAGTGCAAAGATTTTCTCTGAAAAATTTGGTTTTTAAGAGAAAATTGTGAAGGGAGAGAGAGAGAGAGAGATGTTTCTTACTTCAACAAACTTTTTTATTATTTCTAAATAAGCCACATGAGTTTGACTAAATTATGGCCAAAAAGTAAAATTAAAATATATATATATATATATATTTTTGTTATTAACGCTTTTTTTTTTTAAATAATTTTATTTATTCCTCTATAATTTTTTATGCATATTATTTTATATATTCATATATACCACTATTATTAAATGTTAATTTAAAAAGTAGCTAGTATTGGAATGATTTAATAAATATCACTTTTTATTTTTTAAAATTCACCAAAACACTTTTTAAAATAGAAATGATACTTTTAGGGTCCGTTTGTTAACCCATTCAGTTTTCATTTTTAGTTTTTAGTTTTTAGTTTTTGTTTATGATTTATGGTTTATGGTTTATAGTTTATAGTTTTTGTTTTTGGTTTATAGTTTTTGGTTTGTGGTTTTTAGTTTATGTTTTTGTTAAAAGGAAAAAAATAAAAAACAACAACTATTTTTTGATTTTATTTTTTTTTTAAAATAATTATTTTGGTAACCATTATTTTTTTTATTAATTTTTTGTATTTTTTTTAAAATTTTATAAATAAATTTAAACAGGTTTTGGTCCGATTTCCATCCCGACTCGGTCGCTCCCGGATTTCGGCCCCAACCGGGGAGTCCTGAGTTTCGGCCTCGACCGGGCGAACCTGGGTTCTAGCCCAACCCAGGAGGACCCGGGTTCCAGCCCGACCTGGGAGGACTCGAGTTCCAGCCCGACTAGGCTATCGCGGGTTCCGGCCCCGAATGGGCGGTCCCAGGTTCTAGTCCAACCCAGGTTCTGGCTTTACATGGCATTCCCGGGTTTTGGCCCCAACCAGGGATTCTTGGGTTCCGGCCCGACTGAGGAGCCCCGGGTTTCGGCCCCGACCGGGCGGACCTGGGTTCTAGCCCGACCCGGGAGAACCCGGGTTCCAGCTCGACCGGGCAGTCCTGGGTTCTAGCCTCGACCCGGACAGTCCTGGGTTCCAGCCCGACCGGAAGGTCCCGGGTTCCCGCCCGACCGGGGGGTCCCGGGTTTCGGCACGACCCGGGGTCCAGAGTTCTGGCCCGACCGGGCGGTCCTGGGTTTCGGCCCTGACTCAGGCAGTCCCGGGTTCTAGCCGGACCGGGCGTTCCCGGGTTCTGGCCGGACATGGCAGTCCCGGGTTCTGGCCTAGACCGGGCGGTCCCGGGTTCTGGCCAAGACCTGGCGGTCCTGGGTTCTGGCCCAGACCGGGCGGTCCCGGGTTCTGGCCAAGACCTGGCAGTCCCGGGTTCTGGCCCAGACCGGGCAGTCTCGGGTTCTGGCCCGACCCGGGTTTTGACCCGACCGGGCGGTCCTGGGTTCCGGCCCCAACCCGAGCATTCCCGGGTTCTGGCCGGACCGGGCGGTCTCGGGTTCTGGCCGGACCGGGCGGTCCCGGGTTTTGGCCGGACATGGCGGTCCCGAGTTCTGGCCCAGACCGGGCGGTCCCGGGTTCTGGCCCAAACCGGGCGGTCTCGGGTTCTGGCCCGACCCGGGTTTTGACCCGACTGGGCGGTCCTGGGTTCCGGTCCCGACCCGGGCAGTCCCGGGTTCTGGCCGGACCGAGCGGTCCCGGGTTTTGGCCGGACATGGCGGTCCCGGGTTCTGGCCCAGACCGGGCAGTCCCAGGTTCTGGCCCAGACCGGGCAATCCCAGGTTCTGGCCCAGACCGGGCGGTCCTGGGTTCCAACTTCGACCTGGCGATCCTGGGTTCCAGCTCAACCGAGAGGTCCTGGGTTCAAGCCCATATCGGGCAGTCCCGGGTTCCGGCTCCAATCGTGTTGTCCCGGCTTCCTGCCCGACCGAGCGGTCTGAACTGGGGTAGTCTTGGCCCCATATGGACTGTGCCAGTATTGGCGGTCTCAGTTTCAAATATTGTTCGAGTTGTCTTGTATTTTGACATTGTAAAGGACAAAAAAAAACTGAAAAACTGAAAATGAAAATGACTTTTTAACGTTTTTGGTTTGTTAAAGAAAAGTGAAAATAGTTTTTGTTTTTTAAAAAATGAAAATGGTTATCAAACGCATTTTTGTTTTTGGTTTTTCAAAAAAAATAAATGAAAATGGTTATCAAACGCATTTTCATTTTTGGTTTTCAAAAAATTCAAAAACAAAAACCAAAAACCATAAATGAATAGGTTATCAAACGGGCACTTAATGAAAAGTTTTTATGAAATGTCAAAAATATAAAAAAAATACTCTAAATTAGAACCTGTGTTAGTGGAATTCTCATTCATACATATATATTTACATATATATTTATATATAAGGTTTACACTAAAATGACAAGCCCGAGAAAGAGAGAAACCGCTGATTATCGTTCATTTTGCATTCAATCAAACAACTATTTCTTAAAGAAATGCCCAATAGAAATTTTCTTTCATTCTGGTGAGTGTAATCAGGATTGATTGGTAAGGGATACACTTGATCCCCTGGTACCATTACTTAATCTAAATTGTTCCAAATTCTAGGATGTCCTAACCAGAATCCCCAACTTTTAATCTATTTTTTTGTTTATCAATGACCTATAAGGATTTAAAAAACACAAATTTGGGCTTGAGATATTGACAACAATTAATTAATTTATCATTTTCTCTTATTTTATAAACCTCTAGTGAAAGAGATTGATCTTATCTTTGACCCTTTCTTTTTCTTTCTCTCTAGAATCTCTTTTATTTTCCACAATCCCACTAATTATAAATAAAATTAAGAAAAATAAATAAATTCAAACACTGTGATGAAGAGATTTAAAATAAAATAAACCCCCAATAATTAAAAATTGAATGCAATGCGTAATGTCTATGTCATTTGAAAAACAAAGTACATGGAAATTCACAATATATTATGTAATCTCTTCAAACTTCTCTTAGTCGTTGCTGTAGCTAATCTTCTCTTTCAAAAACATCAACAGCTCCCAAATCCTGAATTGATTTTCTAAAATAAATAAAAAGAATTTTACACTTTGCAAGATGATGAATCTAGAATTGTGTAGTGTATATAGACATGATTATCCAAAACATTTGAAAAGGTGAGGATGATTTAACATATGGGGGGCCAATACAAAATCATTTCTGGTAATATATTTTTATAATATAGTTTCTTCAGTGATTGTCATTATTCCCTAGACAGGCCAAACATATTATATCATATAGTACTTTC
Organism: Ochetophila trinervis; assembly: GCA_003254975.1. Classification (NCBI taxonomy): domain Eukaryota; kingdom Viridiplantae; phylum Streptophyta; class Magnoliopsida; order Rosales; family Rhamnaceae; genus Ochetophila; species Ochetophila trinervis. The sequence goes on along the minus strand of QANX01002064.1, from coordinate 148,485 downwards.
ACCAAAAATATATATATATATATATATATATTATATCATATAGTACATAAGTATGCAACTTCAGCGAGCCAGAATGCTTGACTTGTCATTTTGCTTTTGAATTTCATAGTTTTTTATTTTTTTTTATTTTTTATTTTTTTATTTTTATTTTTTTATTATTATAACTGAATTTCATAGTTTTATACATAAAATATAGATAATATATATTCCATATAATTAACCTGGTTGATATTATTTCAACAAGAGTGATAAGAGGTTTGGTTTAGCAGGAGCTAGAAGAAGAAGAAGAAGAAGAAGAAGAAGAAGAAGAAGAAGAAGAAGAAGAGAGAATAATAGAGATCATAATAATCAAAGAAATGGAAGAGTTAGAGAGCAGCAAAGGAGGTCCAAAAACATACTGTGTGACAGGAGCAAGTGGTTATATAGGGTCGTGGTTGGTTAATTCTCTCCTCCAAACAGGCCACATGGTTCATGCCACAGTCCGAAATCCTGGTCTGAAACCATTCCTTTTCTCTCTCTCTCTCAAACTTAATTTCCCTCTTCTTAATTTCTTTCTAATTCTAATTACTTTTCACTAGCTATAGTTTTATTTTTTTCCTAATATTGTTTTCAGTTTACTAATTGAGTACTCTATAAATTAATAAAACAAGTGGAAGAAGAAACTAAAAAAGGACAGCTTATCCTGTAATTGGTTAGCTTTCTGAAACTTATTTTTTTAATTAGATTAGTGTGTTTCTTTGCACTGTCTTCAAACTTTTGGTATAAACTTGATTTTCAAGGTTTATAACAATAGCAGAAAGAATATAGTAGTAGCTGAAAAAGGGTGATGCTACTTTGTAAACGATCAAAATTAACTTTATTTACATGCATGCATCTATATTTGTATGTCTTAATTTAAGTATTAGGCCTCTCTTTGCAGAATTTTGCAATGGAGCTAGGTTATGGTACTGTTGAATTATGCTTCACTGTCGAGTAGGTTATGTTAATTTTTTGAATATTTTACCTCTCATGCTTAGCTTAGCTAAAGATCATCTATTAGGACTATTACGGTGATATGTACATCTACGCCCTTTAGATTTCTAACCCTTTAAAGATTTTATTTTCATAAAAAAAAAAGACCCTTTATTTCTGAAATATAAAATTCAGCAGGATGTGCATTCAAGACCTTTGTCTCACATCACATGTATGTGGATCCTATATGGTGGGTCTCACAAATGTACGTAAAAAGGGTGTATCCTCTTCACCTTATCTGTAGAGCCTGTCCTAGGTCTCATCCTTAGCTCCCGTTTGGTATGTTTGTTTGTCTTTTTTTTTTTTTGGTCAAAAAGTTCTATTTAGAGAGTTATAAATATTTATGCTAAAAAAAATAAGTATTTGATACATAAATTAATAAGTGTTTGTTGATAAAAAAGAAAATTTTAAACTATTTTTGAGAAGTTTAAATTTTAAATTTTTTTAAAAAAATTATTTTTCAGTTTATATGAAAAATCTAAACAAAGCATTAAAAATTTAAATATAATAAATAAAAAGTTAAAAGTAATTTTGAAGTTATTTTTGTTAAACAGTCTAACAAAAATTAAAAATACTTTTTAAAATAACATCCAAACAATTTAATAAAAAAATTTCTTTTAAAAATTATACTCTAAAATTTCAACTTAAGCTATACTATACAGCCCTTACACAAACATTTAAATTAAATATTCAATTGGTGGTTTCTTACGTCAAGATGAAAGCCATTCATAGTATGTTGTTAATGTAGACATTTTGAGTGGTACAAATTTAAAATCCCATAGTATACATTTTTCCCCTCTTAGGGAACATGTTGGTGATCCTAGCCCTTAAGCCAAGGCATTATTTTTGTTCCCTTTTTGCATGTCTAAGCAATTGACTTTCTTTTTTGGGGTTAACTTAAGCAAGACTTGGTGCAAGAATTTAAATAGTAATAAATAAAACTTTTTTTTTTGATGAATAGTAATAAATAAAACTTATAATTCAAAATTATAGAGAAAGGATATGACAAAATCAAAATTTTGATACTCATTTGTGCTAATTCAATGTCCACTATGTGACAAACATGGAGATTGTAATGAATGGCAGAATCTTTAACAAACTTCTGAGGGACTAAGACTATGGACACTAGACTTGACTTTCTAGGCCTGCCTATAAAATAGTAGGCTTCGATTGGCTTGAAATTAGGTTGAATAATAATTTCCAGCTAGACTCGATTGATAAAGCCCATCTTTCTATATTTTAGTTGTTGAATAATAATAATAGTTAATGATTAATTTATTATTATTATTATTATTCGATGCATTCGTTAGGTTTTCAGTAAAAGGATAATCTCTATAATTTGATCTGAAGTATATAAGAAGTAGATTTTAGCGGATTTTTATTATGAATTTTTATTAGATTAAAAATATGTCTAGGTCGGTCTATTGTTAAATATTTTATGACTTGAGCTCCGTTACATATAAATTTTTTTTTATTCATAAAAATATATATATATATATATAAAATAATAATATATATATATATATTTTTTTTGTGATAAATTAAAAAAGAAAGAGTTTACAGAGATATTTTTTTTTTTATAACTGAGATTTTAAAGATCTTGAACCTAAGACCTATGGATTATTGTATAAAAGTTATGAGTGGAAAAAATGTTATTTGCCACCTAAAATCAATGGTCAATATCATTTTTCATCTAGATTATTCCAAAGGAATATGATAAATGTTATTTGTCGGTTATAATAACCCATCAATTGTGACAACCAATGTGGTAAATTAATTGGCATATATTATGAATTTATTTCTTTCTATTAATTTTTAATTTTAAAATTAATTGCACTTTAATATTTTTAACTTTTAAGATTTTACAATTGTAATTTAGATTATTTATTTTCAATTTTTTGCAGGCTTTCTTTGATTTTTGACTACAACATTTAATGGTTGCTTCAATATTATATTGTATTAATAATTAAACTAGAAATACTAAAATATAAAATATTAAAACTATTTTTAAAATTTAGTATCTTTTATTTTTTAAAAATCTTGGTGCATGTCATTTGACATATATTAAATTTAAATTTTAAACTAAAACATATTAAAAATACAAATTTTCAAAATTAGTTTTAAAATTTTATATTTTAATATTATTTAGTTCAAAATTTGAAATAGTTTAATATTTTTATAATACGACTGTTAAAAACTGTAAGTTAAAAGTCAAAAATGCTTAAAATTAAACCAAATTAAAAAATTAATAGTCTAAATTCGTGAACCGGAAAGTTAAAAAGTATAAATTGTATGTGCAGTTAGCCTTTAATTTTAAGTAAAACCAATTAATAATCATCATCAAATTGTTCGTTACGTTCATTGCTCCGACAATGTAGTTATTGTAAAAAAAGACTTAAAAATTACGATAGGAAGACACGTTTTTCTTAGGAAAGATCACGGAAATATTTATAAGGACAGTTCTCTATCAAATATTTTACTTAGCCAAAAAAAAAAAAAGAAATAGTTCTCTATCAAGTTTTTCAATTCAACAAATTTATATCCTTAGTTTGTATTGGATATTTTAATTTGTAGACTTTTGCTTCTTGATATCACAGCCAAGTGTTTGCACCTATTTTCATTTTGGACGGAAACTGACCGATTGAGATTGTTCCAAGCTGATTTGAGTGAGGAAGGGAGTTTCAATGAAGCTGTAAAGGGCTGTGATGGTGTATTTCATGTTGCAGCTTCAATGGAATTCAATGCTGCAATAGAAGATAATATTGGTAATGCCTATTAAAAAAAAAAACAATTTTCAATATAATTTCTCAATTTCATTGGTGAGAAATCTCAACCTAACATATAGTTATCTCTGTTTCTTGATCTTCAAGAAAGTTATGTCCAAACGAACATCATCGACCCTGCTATCGAAGGAACACTGAACCTTCTCAGATCGTGCTTGGAATCGAGATCAGTGAAAAGGGTTGTTTTCACTTCCTCAATCAGCACTCTCACTGCCATAGACAGCAATGGGAAATGGAAACCTGTTGTTGATGAATCTTGTCAAACACCTCTTGGGCATGTTTGGGATGCAAAAGCAAGTGGGTGGGTTTATGCGCTGTCAAAACTTCTTACAGAGGAAGCAGCTTTTAGATTTGCAGTTGAGAATGGTATTGATCTTGTATCAGTAATAACAGCTACTGTTTCTGGCCCATTTATCACTTCTCATGTTCCATCAAGCATTCAAGTCCTACTGTCACCACTAACAGGTAATTTACTCAACCGTCTTCCTTTTTTTTTTAACATTTAGCATAACATACAATAGTACGGAATACCATTAAGCTTAGCAAAATACCATTTGTTTTTCTGTCACTTGGTTGCTTTTTCTGAGCTACTACAAATGAAAATGAACTTCAATACATTATTAAAGGAGCAAAAATTCTGATAAATGGGACCTAGACGAAAAAAAATTGTGATATTTGTGGGCTACATGACAGTAAAATAAGTAGTACGCTTGCATATGCATACATATGCGATATGTATGTATATGTATAATATAAATATTTTGAACACGTGGATATGATTATTTCCATAGGTGATCCTGAACTCTTAAGAATATTATCTGCTGTAAATGCAAGAATGGGGTCGATTGCTTTGGTTCACATTGAAGACATAAGCAGTGCCCACCTATTCTTAATGGAGCATGCCAGAGCGAAAGGTCGCTACATATGCTGTGCTCAAAGCTGTTCATTATCCAAGCTGTTTGATCATCTAGCTCAGGAGTATCCTTGCTCAAATTTGCAGAGGTAGTTTTTCTATTCTACCAAATTTTCTAGGTAAATATAGATTTCTGTTGGATATGCTTTAACTGCTTTTTGTAATCTAAAAAAAAATGTAGATTTTCAGAGGATGATCATGATCAAGTCCCCTCTGAGATTTCTTCCAAGAAGCTAACAGATTTGGGATTTCATTACAAGCATGGGATAGAAGATATTATCCACCAGGCCATTGTTTATAGCCTAAGCTATGGTTTTCTACCTCCTATTGGAAACTAACTTAACTGATAGAATGGACAGAGTGTAATTTGTTAGTATATGTAATCTATAGAGAAAATCAATACTCTAAATCATCCATAGTACTTGGTTTATATTGGTCTGTTTGATTCTGGTATGAAATCTGTAGATTCATCTGCATTATCTGTTTTTTATATGTGAACTTAGGAGTTAGTTGATCTTTGTCAAAAAAAATTATACCAATAATTAATTCGTAACAGTTTTTTAGTTTTTAGGTGTTTTACAATTGACACAAGATGCTATTTAAGTTTAGCAGCCGTTGGGTTTATGCAGCTCAAGGCATTTAGAAGAAGAAGCTAACATATAGAAGTTAGATTTCAGATTGGGACCGAAGTCATTATTAATACCGTGACTGTACATAAAAAGCTTAGAAATTACAGCAGGATCCAGCAAGAACTGTGTAAGAAGTGAGGAATCATTCAAAATGAATTAATGGTCAGGAAAGTTATTAGACTTCCATGGATATATTTAGACAATGCAATTTTCCTACAAACTTACCCTCGAGATGTAAAATTGTCATCTAGGTTTACCTACAGTTGTGATGAAGAATTCAATTTTCAAGGGATATCTATCCCCAATTTAGTTTGTAGGGAAATTTATGGGATAAATTTCCTTAAATTTTCTCAGCTTTAAATGGTAGTTAAGTAATTAGAGCTGCACAAACTGTATGAAAGTATAAGAGAAAACAAGAAATGAGTAGTGAACAGCTTGAATCAGAAAGATTAAAAAGTTCAGATGGTAGAGAAAATATCAAATAGGATCTAGGACTTAGTTCTTTTGGAGGCTAACTTGGGTGTCTCAGTTCTCACTTGCTTTTTTGTTCCCCTTAATTTACTTAGCCATCAACCCCAAGGCTGTGCCTGACTAGACCATTTCCAGAAGGCAAAATTTTTTATTCACTACCAATAGAAAGCTTGACATTATCTATAATAAGCTTAGCAAAATAGCAGCCCCAAAGATGATAAAGTCCATATCAAGGAGTTATGTCAATCTGCAACTAAAGATAGTTCATTTAGTTTCATCTGTCTGCCTCCAAGCTACCTCCAATTTCAAAAATTAAATTCCATTCAATTTCTTTCAAAATCATGATTTCATGCAAGGGTTGTAAGCGGTAGTATGCATTTATGAGGTGCATGTGCCACAGAGCTTTAAAAGCTGTACAGATATTTTAGTAAGAAAAAAAAATAGACAAAAATAAAAACATTTTCTTTTTTGTTTTTGAAAAACAATATAATAACATGAAAATAAAACAAGTAAATGAGCCATGCTCAAGTTGGGTAGCTGACATACACTTCTAAAGCGACCAATAAAAGTTGACCATTTTGTGAAACTCAATAGACAGAAAGAGATCCATGACCTTATCTTAAATGTTAGCTGCTTGATATACCAAGGTGGTCCATGAGCTCCCAAAGCCGAAAGAAAGCAAATCTGACACTTAAAAAGAGAAAAACAAAGCATTTGTATGGTTTTGAGCTTTAAAAACTGATTTTGACTTTTCAGCAGCTCTTGTTTGAGCCCAAGAAGAAAATGCCTAGACAAAATACATAAGACATGTAATCCTTCTTCATCCTTGTCCTCTTGTGTTAATGCCTTGTCCACACTGAATAATTATTCTACTTGGTACCAAAAATCTATTTATTTGTAACTATTTTATGATAAAAAAATGTGAACATGCTAAGAAGTGCTCTATTTTCTTAGAAGTATTTTGGTAACCCTTTAATGGAAAATAATTATATTCAACCATTGTATATATGATGCAGTGCAATGGTTCATTCATAAGCAACTGTGCAATAATTTTTTTGTAAAATTATAAATTATATTTTATTATCGACGGGTTACATAATTATAAATAACATAATAGTTGTATGTAAGTTTTTATCTAATGAAGAAAAAAAAGAAATACCCTTTATTTAACACTCAGATGGAATCTCAAGAGTCAAGATTGGTTTATTAAATTAATTGAAACGATTCTAGTTGCCTTTTTGTCTCAAATGGCCTTAGGCTTCATTAAATAACTTGAAAACTTGGTCTTATTTTATAATCACTTTCTTTTCTATTTATATATATATTTATTCAAAACCAGTCACATGTTTTAATACTTCAAGATTTTGATAGTATATTTTATATCGTTACTCTGACTCTCCAACCACCAGTAAAGGTCATAATCAAGTTCCTCCGAGTCCTGACATTGGATTTGGAGGTTTGTTGCTATATGTTTATAATACCGAATTAGCTAAACTTTTTATGCAGATACATGGAAATTTAAACCCAAATTTTCAGTTATTTTATTTTTGAAGTTATTCCGACAAGTAGAGGCTGTTAAAAATGTCTGCATCAAAAGCACAGGCCTAAAGTCAGAACTGTAAAGGAAAAAAAAATGAACTGTAAAAGCATAGCAGATGCTCAAGAGGCTGATAAAATTGACACCAAGAAGTGCAGATTCTGATGTAAAGAGTAAGTGGCAATAGGTTTGAATAGAAGAATCAAATTTCTTCCATAAAATAGGAGGGAAAATACCTCAACCAACAAAATAGAAACAAAACAAAACAAAAAATTGAGAATTCACATAACTTCAATGAAGAACAATGTTTTCATTTTTTCTTCAGGGTTTGCAGATTACCACAAAGCAAGGAAGCAGAGCTCTAGGATTGAGAAGATAAAGCTCTTCGATATTTGAATAGAGACCCACTTTTCCAGCCAATGAATCAAAACCTGTTTGGCCAGTAATTTCTTGTATATTCTCCAAAGGCTTGTGAACCCTCCCAGCAATTACCCTGCAGACTATTAAAGCTTTCCTTATAGATGGACCTTCTTCAAATACTTCAATGGACTCAAAAGCTCTTCCACTTGTTGAAGTAGTAAAAACACCTACACTTTCCTTAAGCTCCTTCTTTGCTGAGAACCCATTTCTTATAATCCGACAAACACAGCATTTTTCAGACACACATAAACTGGAAGAAGCATTTAGACCAAGTGAGCATGCTAAAGTTGTGCCATAAAACCTCAAAAGCTCATTGCCATCAGCAAGGCACCGAGGGTGTTTCTTTGGGAGTTTGCTGGCTTTGATTTTTACCATTTCTCTGTATTCTTCAAACCTAGCAAGAGTTTTCTGCATGTTGTGGACTTTCAAAACTCTTTCAATCCGACCACAATGGTTTTCTGATTTCAACCAGCTTGTCCGGCATATTATTTCAACAATTTTCCTAGAAGAGTCACCTTCTACAAGTTCAGTAACTGGCATAGATAAGATCACAGAGTGAGTTGCAGATGGAGATTCCACTCCAGAATATTAAAGATAAGGAAGAGCATTAAACAGTTTATTGAGTGACATCCATGTGAAAAACTGAAAACAGAGCCATATGTAATGTAGGAACCATTTTGGTTCATGTAAACAAATCCTAGTGATTACTGAATAATTAAACTTCCATATTAAAAGGCGGTGAACAAGGTAAATCAAGTAGGTTCAGATATAGTTTTAAAAAATCCTTTATTCTAAAAGATTCTCGTAGGTGAATCAAATAAATCAGTGATGTTATACTCCTAAAAGTTACAAGATGTAGATAAGGATAACACCAACTATGCTTTCAATTTATTCAGAGAATATCTCTCACAAAATCGTGTGGTCTGAAAAAGTTATATGATGATGTACAACTTTAAGGATAAGAAAAAGCTGTTGCATTAGGGGGGAAAACAAAAGTACCAGTAATTTGGTAGGAAATCAAGGAAATATGGGTAATAATCATGACCCAAATTAGCCTAATTTGAAAATCTCAAAAAGGTTTTTCTTACCAGCATGTTTGGAGAGATGGTGAGCTTCAGCAGCTTCCCATTTGCTAAACTGCTCTCCACATTTGTGACAAGTGACAGTGGAAGAACCATTTGAGTTCGAGTCATGAGAGATTCTAGTGCTTGGACGAATTCCACCATTTCCAGAAATAGTAAGACCTCCAAAACCAGACCCATCAGAGTTATCTGATACAAGAAAAGGAGATTTTCTTGGAGGAGTTGATGAGGTTCTAAAGGAAGGATTAAAGTAGTGCATTGTAGAGTGATCACCAGGACCAGGTGTTCCAGGCCTTAAAGTGCCAACAAAAGTTGACCCACCACCTCCATCACCACCTCCATTGTTATTACCCCCACTAACCCCTTCTTGGAATCCACCAAAACCAGTGATTTTGAGCTCACACCTTGAGTTGCTCAAAATAACTTCATGGGTTATTGGGTTGAGGAACTCACTGCTCCCTATGGATCTTGGACTGCAACTTGGTGGCCTTTCCAAATGTCTCTTACTTCCATGGATGACATCCTTGAGATTTGCTATAGACCTTGAACACCCTGACCTTCCTGCTTTTCTAGTCAAGATTGTACTCAAATGCTTCCTTGATTTTGGGTCATGAACATCTGATGGCTCTGATTTGCAGTGTAGAGATTTCTTCAGAGAGAACCACACTGTTGGCATATTTCTGATGAAGTTTCTTTTTTTGTCGCTGATTGAGGCTTCAAAGCTTCAAAACTTCAAACCCTTCACTAGTCTTGTCTTTCTTCTTTTGGATGAATAAGTCCCTTCTAGACACCTCCATTTTTTTGTCTTCAAAAGGTTTTCTTCTTTCCACCATAAAAGCTGAAAGAAGCAAAATAAAATACCACCACCTCTTTTTTCACTTGCTTTCTGCTCTGGAACACACCTCTCTTTCTCTAAAATTTGGTACCCATTTCCTGAAAACAACCATTGGACTGAAAAACTCATGAAACTAAAAGCATACTTCCGAAAAAACCAAAATCAAATCTTTCATGAAATACACAGAAAAAAAAAATAAAAAACTGAAATTCTCAAAGTACCATTATGTTTTTATAGTGAAAGGCACAAAACCAGCATCGCATGAAGCAATTTTGGAAGTTTCCCCAAAATGGAGTATCCATGGGAGAGGAAGATAGACAAGTGGAAACTCTGAACCAATAACCAAATTACCCCATGTAGATCTTCAAGGATATGGAATTCAAGAAAATGGAGAATCTTTGGTGCTCTTGGGGAACATGACAAACCAACCTGGAAAAAACCTTGTTCTGTTGTACTAATAAATGTTATAGCCATTAACCAAAAAAAAATTTTAAAAAAATTGTTATAGCCACTGAGGAGGAGCCAGGCACACAGTGAAAGTCTATAAAGAGACAATCAACTCTGGATTGTTATTCATGGACCCTCATTAGTCATGTCTCATTTGAATTTTTTTTTTTTCCTATTCATGTACTGGGTTTCAAAGATTTTCATTTCTGGGGGTTAGTGAAAATTATTATAATCCAAATCCTAGTGCACTCTTGTTTATTCCCAATCATAAATCAACCTTGCTTTTATGTCCTTTGGGTGAATTTTTACTTTCTGTTCTTTATAAATGGAAAATTATAAAATTATAACAAAAAACAATTGCAATTGATTTTTGTTTATTAGCCTTTGGATTCCATCAAAAATCTCATCTCAGTTAAATTTCCTATATTGTTTACCATGAAGGGTTGGGTTAGATAGAGAAATTAAGGATTTGGTATCATCATTTTATCAACAAAAAAAAAAGGATTTGGTATCATCATGAATCTTAAAAAAAGTAAAAGATACACGTTCAAGCATTTCATGAATAGTCCTTGACTACTAAAAAACTGTGGCCCAATCAAAACAAAGAGGTTGATTCTGAATAGAAAATTTATGTCAATTTTTTTAATAAAATGTCTGCTAGCTTAGTTGTGATTTGTGATTGTGAAAGGTCCTAATCACATTTAACCAAATATATATATATTTAAATCATTCTTATTAGTTATGACCTTTTATTCCATTACATCAAAATATGGGACTCAAAAATGCTTTTTTTTTTTTAATTTTATTTCATCAAAAAACAATGATTGTTTTTAGAGGCATACAAAAGCAATAAATATTCCTTAAAAAAAATTGTCTGAATTAAATAATTTACTTTTTATTATAAAAGAATATTGACCATGCAATGTTGGTGCTTAAACGGTGGTCTAGTCTTTATTAAAAAATATGATTTATGCTAAAAAGATTAAACAAATAAAAATGGGCAGCCTAACCTCTGCCGCCTCATTAACCCACAAGAAGCTGAATTTACTATAATCCCGTGACTTACACAGTAAATTTTCAATTGAAGTACTGAAGTCCGAAAGTACCCTTCAATCTAGCAATTTAATTCCATATTTACCTTTAGATTTCTTACCGTACTATTGTCCCCTTCCCAAGATATCACCGTTTTAAGTTAAATTGTAAGGACAAAAAGGACCACAGAAAATGCTCATTTTGACATTTTCTTTGTTTCTAGTTTTTTTGTCAAAAAATAAAAATAAAAAAAAACTCTATTTTTTCATTACGAAACTAAAATAAAAACAAAATTTTGAATAAAGAAGAAAGCAAATTATATATATATATATATATATATATATTTTAAAGGTACAAATCTAAACATTAAACCATAATAATTACTTGCGAGAGTTATTTTATTGCTGATTACTATCATTAATTTTAAGTAGTTTGGGCACATAAAGAAGCAACATATTTATATTAACTCCTGATGTGATGACATTTAGGAAATGAAAAGGCAAATTTAACTAACTCATAACACACAAGCAGACAGAAGACAATCTGGATTAGCATGTACAAGTAGAACTGACCAAATCGATGAAATAAATTTTGTGGCTAAAAACAGCTGAGAATTAGCAAATGCTTTCCACTCATACAATAAAATGAAACATCTTTAATTATTAGTCTTACTGTATAACATGGGCATGCTTGTTAATTGCTTATTTTATAATGGTTTTTATGCTTAACTGTTTTTTTATATTTCAAGATTGGATAATAGTATATTTTATACTAGCTAGCTTGTTAGATTCACAAATCAAGCATGTTGATAGGCATAATTTGCTAAACATTTATCCATGATTTAGTCAATTTCATTTTGTTCCTTTTCCAGTTCAATATTGTTTAATGGTCTGTAACATATATAAATTGGAAAAAAATTGGTGCTTCTTTAAAAAAAAAAATTGCTATTTGGACAGCTATTTAAATTGTCATAAATTATACTGATTAACATTTTTCTTTATAAACAGTAGGAAAGTTCCCTTTTTGCAGTTAAACATTTTTCACATGATGAATATATATAATTTTTAGTTTTTTAGGAGTATCTTGGTGTTTTATATAGTATGGGAAATATTCAAATTTTGAGAATTTGGTAATAAGAAATTCAATTTAAATTAGCAATTAGAATAGTTACCAATTTCTTCAAATAGACTTCATATTAAGGCCCTTCTATATATATGAAATCGGAAATTGGGTGCTATCAAACAATTTATATTGCGTGACATCATGTCTATTCCCCATGATGGGACCTTACACATCCAATATAATCTATCTAATGGAGTCCGAAATAAAATATTTGATTTAATAACCAATGAACAAAATCTTGAAACCTAGGAAGCAAAAGAGGAGACAGGAAATGAAAACTTGAACAAGTTTTTATGATTTTGTTTTCTTTCTTTCATCGAAATCCAGCCACAACAAATTTAGCACTTAAATAACATTAAATAATTGGTTTAACTAGATTCTTGGGAGTTTAATTAATTAACCACATAAATGGAAATGGTTCAGGCCGGTGCGAAGCTTGATTAGATTTTTTTTGTTGAAACAAAGCTTGATTAGATTAATGTGGAGTAGTGTAGTTGTCACATATTTTCCTCAATACAAAAATGGTGGGTTTTTCAGTGAGGATATGTGTGGGGATTCCAAATGGGCAAATGGATAAACTATTAATTGCCTCTTCCAAAATGTCCATCCAAAGTGGGGACCCAAAGTCCAAAACATTAACAATTTTTATTTTTATTTTTTATTTTTTGGGCTTTTAAGATATAGGGAAAGCTTGAGCACGGAGAGAAAATATTGGTCTGTAACATTTATATTTACATAATTACATTTACCTTAATTGATGTATGGATATGGATTAGAGTGAAGCAATAATGAGAATCCAAACTCCGAAAGATTAAAAAAAAAAAAAAATGGTGTTTGGAAAGACAACAAAGTTCTCATTATTAGCTTTGACCACAAATCTCCATGCACCTTTTAAATCCGGCTTTTTTTCTTGGTAACTCCTTTTAAATCCGGCTTTGAAAAAGAAAAAGGTTGGTGAACAGAATATTATATAAAATCATCCACAACCTGGTCTATCAAACGAATTAATAAATCTATTATAATAAACTAGTCATTAAATTTGGTTGTAAAATTTAGAATTTTCAGCATTAATGTCCAATCTAGTTTTAACATGTTTGCACTTTATTTATGTACTATCGAATTAGTTTAAAAAAAACTAATTGTCATGGGGAGTTTGAACCCCATGTTTGAAGAGTTTTTAAAAATGTAGGACAAAAATGACAGAGTTGGTAAGCATATCGAATTCAATTAATTAATTAATTTTTTTTTTCTTTTTTTTTTTTTTAATAATCAACACAGATACAACAATTTCAAATTAGAGTTACTTTTTGGAGTTGTTGCTCACGACCACAATGGTAATATCCAAGCTATTTACTTTTTTAAAAATAACTTTAACATTTTAAAAGTTGTTGAATTTATGACGATCTATAAAAATTTATTGGTGGCTAAACACGAAAGTTGGATGCACATATACTGTAATAGTGACGCCAAAGCTATTGTGCTAAGCCTTAACTCCAAATTTTGTGTTGATATTCATTGGTCTGCAGTTTCTGTATTTTAAAATATTTTAAATATGTGTGTTTATTTTTATTGGTGTTTTTTTTGTTGGATTAACAAAAATTGTAATAAGTTAGCCCATTTTCTTTGTAAATGGGCAGTTCTCTTATCATTTCAGGGTAGACCTCTTTTTTATTGAGTTTTAGAAGATTCTGACTTTTGAAAAATGCCCTTCAAATAACTTAAAAGTTGATTGAGGTCGTATCCGTTCTTTTGATTTGAAATGAAAAACCGATTTTAAAGCGAAAAAAATAAAATAATATATATACATACATACACGGTGCATAATAAAAAATATATTCATTAACCAAAATAAAATTTTCATTCTATTATACATTTACTTAAGAAAAAGAAATGTGCTCATATAGAGTACACATGCACTTTAACAAATAAAAAATTATTGTACGAAAGCTTATTAAACTAAAGTTGCACTGTTTATAAAATTTAAAAAGCGTTGTTAATAATTCGATATTAAAAGTGTAAAAATGTTGAAATTACATGGGAATTGATGCAAAAATAGTAAATTTTACAAATTTATTGACTATTATATTTTTTTGGGGTAAGATTTTATTGATTATTATATAGTTACTCCTAGGATAAATTAATGGCTTTCACTATTGTTTTCTTAAACAATAATTTCATATTCGAATATATAATTTTATTATTATAAATATATGTATACATATATGTATATATTATATTGTTTGTTTGAATTTGGTTGGTTCTATTTTTAATATAAGTGTTATGTGATCATACTATAATTTATTTATTTATTTTAATATTGAAAATAAAAAAAATTTGAATTTGAATTGTTCGAGAAAATAATAAATTTTAAGTTTAAATGCATTTTAGTACACTCTAAAATTGAATTTGTTCAATTAAGAATCTCTACAATTAATTTGTGCAATTGATACACTCTAAATTGAAAAAAGTTGCACATTTGTCTAATGTAAAAAAAAATAAAAACATGAAAAAAAAAATTAAATTCTTTATAGTTTTTGTTTTCTCTTTTTTAAATTTTTTTTTTAGTTTTTGGTAAAATTAAAAATGAAAAAAATAATTTTAAGGGTCATATGTTAATTTTAAGTTAATAGAATTTATAAATTTTAATTAAATTAGACAAATGTGCAATTTTTGTTTGTCAATTTCAACTACATTGGACAAATGTATAATTTTTTTCAATTTAAAGGGTATCAATTGCACAAATTAATTATAGAGACCCATAAGTGAACAAATTCAATTTTAGAAAGTACTAAAATGCATATTAACCTAATTTTTATTACTAAGTTGTCCTTCTACATAGAAACATGTCATTATATTACTTTTTTTTTTTGAAAAAGTCATTATATTACTTGGTATTCAAAATTTGCAATCAACATACAATTTACTAATAAATCAAAATCATCCTAGTAAACAAAAATCAAATAAATTATTGTTAATTAATAAAAATGGGTTCCAATTACGAATATACTTGGTTTAATTTTTTTTGTTTAATTTTTTCTCTATTTTTAGTCGTTAATTTTGCTGTTGTGAAGAGATAAAGAATGGAGGTGGGACAGCAAAATAAAAGGGCAATGACAAAGCTATGATATTAAACTTGTGACAATGATTCACCACCCCAAAATTCTTGAATTTCTTACACAAAAACATATCAATGGCCAACAAAAGCCAAAATATGATGAAGAAGGTGGGCCAGGTTCTTTTTCCTCCCTCATAACCTAATGTGGAGATGAGCATCTCATATTTTAGAGGTCCAAGATACAAAATTTTGATTCATTAAATGCAAGCACATGGCCTTTCAGTCATTTTCATGTTTTCTGTAATATTTTCCCACCCTGAGAAGCATATTTGATTTTGGACTTGCAATATTAACTACTGGCTTCAATCAAATTCACCAGCTTGATCTGCACAGTTTTGAGTGGTCCACTAGTTTCGTCTTTTTGTCTTTGAAGATTCAAAATAAGAAATTTGTATCTTTGCTTTGGGAAATTTATTATTACAATCGGTTTCTGTGCTGGTATTTTGGCTTGTGCCGCTAAAGTACCTGTCTGTTTTTGTCTCTTTTTTTTTTGTCACTTTTTTTTAGGTGCAGTAGCTTGATTCACTGATTTTGAATTTTTCATAACTCAATTTTCATTTAAAAAAAAAAAAGTGATTAGTAAATGTGTAAAATCATGTTCCTTAAATTTTCTGAAACAACCCTTTAAAAGCTCGCTCTCAGGCCCATTGTATTCAGGATGAAGAGTGCTGTAAACCTTTTAAATTATCCAGCCCGCTATTAGCTAGCCTGTTAACGTCAATGGTATTAATCGTAACTTCATGTGGCCCAAATTTTACCAGACCTTGCTAAACCCAAATTCCTTAGGCCGGATATCAACCAATTTTACTTGCTTTATTTTTAATAGTAATTTTTGTGCGATTAAATTTATTAATTTAATTTTTGATATTTAATTATGTGATATTATTTTATTAGATTTATTTTTTATAATTATAAGATATTGTTAATTTATATACCATAAATAAACTGCCAAATTATTGGATACAAAAAATTGATTTGAGTTTCAAATTTGTTAAAGAAATTTTGGATAAAGGTCACTTTGCATGATTTTAAATTATATTAATTTATTAACCAATAAAAAACTGTAAAATTATTTGATATTCAATTTGCTAAACAAATTTGGTGACCCTAATATTACTCCTTTTATTTTAAGCACTTGGAAGCTAGAATTGGGCTTTTCCTTTGTAACAATAAATAAGTTAGTATACACATAATACAACATTCTTATTAAAGTTAAATAAATTTTAGTATTTTTTATTATTCAATTTGTTTAAAATGGAATTTTTTGAATTAATTTAAATACTTTAATATCTTCAATTAAAAAAATTATAATATGGTCCTATAGGATTAAATATAATAAAGCTTATCACATTGAGATCATTTGCATCGAACGTAACCTCTTGAAAGTCAGATTACTAATTCTCCACAACAAATATTAGTTAGCAAATTATATATTTGCGAGAACTGATAGTCTAGATTTTTAACTGTCAAATCATTATTTGTCAATAAACCATAAAATATTGGTTATTTTTTCTACTTTAATTTCAATAAATTGGCAAAAATTAATAAAATAAATTTTAAAGAGTCACGTTGTGCACGTGATCTAATTTTGATAGAATCTGTTAAAACTAACCCAATTAAATCAGATTGTAATTTTTAGCAAAATTACAAATATTGAAATGTTTAAATTAATTCTAGAGAACTCAATTTTAACAAGTTTTAAAATGTATTTAACTCTTCTTATTAAAATAATACTATAATTATTGAATTTATAAAATTATTTTATTGGTCTATGTTAAAACTCATTTACTTAAGGGTTTATATTTAGTTTCTAAAAAATTTTTCAATAAAGGAAAAAATGGAGTTCCGTGTTCTTGCTCTTCTAGGCCACAATGGTTGCCTTATCCAAGCCTGAATTTCAAGGTTTTTGATTGCTTTCTTCTCTGCCGGTCAGCTGTGGTGGAAGGTGGTGTATTTTTCTCGTCTTTTTTGTTCCAAATGGTAGTTTTCTTATTTTTAATCGGCGTTTTCTAGTGGGCTATGGAGTTTTCTTCTAGTTTTTTGATGAATAAGAAATAGGCCGCCATTGGTGACTAGCATTGCCTTTACTACTATTTTGTCTATGGCTAGTCCATCCACAGTTGTCTCTTCATCTGCAACTACGACTAATGTTTCGTCTGCCTCTTGGGCAAAAGTGTTAGAGATGGGTGATGAGAGGATTATGACTCTATCTTAAACAAAATGGATTCCTCTAGTTTAAGCTTTGATGGAGTTCGGACTGATGGTGCAAAATTGGTGGATCTAGCTAATATTGTGGTCGTGACTTCTACATTTACTTGTTGCATGGGTATGGCTGGGTCTATGAGCTCCCGCGATGGGTTGGTGAAGCACTCAATTTTAGAGGTGCAATAGGCATTTGGTGACAAAGTGGGCATTGTTATTCATTTTGCTAATTGGGTAAATTCCATTTCGGCTACTTGTGCGCACAAGGTGGATTCAATGGTTACTCAGGGGGTTGGGTTAACTTATGCAGCAGCTGTCACGATAATGGGTATTTCTTCAATTTTAGCTTCGGTGGCTGATGTTCTTCCTTTACACATTCTTCTATAGTTATTAAAACAGGAAATAATGTTTATGTTCAAGTTAACTAGAGAGCTTTTCAAGATCGATTAAATTTTTGTAGATTTTCTTTTGTATCTAAAGTAGTTCTTGCTATTGGTGACATGCTTAGGAGGTTAGCATACCTTAAATTAAAGCTTCCTTCAATTTGGGGTATTGCTAATTAGCGACTTATTTCTTTAGGTAAAAGTTATTACATGTTTTGTTACATTCTAATAAGGATAAAAGTTTGTTTTGGGCTAAAAAGGCTCCTGCTTTGAAACCGGGTATCCTTTGTCTTCATGAATGGACTCTAGAGTTTAATCCAACGAATCACAAATCAACGAATGCACAAGTGTGGATTCAATTTTATGATTTAAATTGAGTTTATTGGCATCCTCATATTTTGTCGGATCTAGCTCATGCAATTGGAATCCTTTTGAAATTTGACGCTTTGACTTTATCTGGAGATTTTGGGCATTATACTAGAGTTTTGGTCAATTTGGATTTAGTTTCTCATCTTCTAGAAACTGTTATTCTTGATACAGATGGCTTTAGTAATACTATCACTGTCTTTTATGAGCAGTTGCTTTCTCTCTGCTCTGTCTGTAACAATGTTTGTCATGATTTGGCTCGTTGTCGGCTTGTTGGAAAGCAGTTTGATAAACACACTTCTTTAAAGAAAGCTAAAGATGGTATAGATTCCCATAAATCTGTTTCTATTTCTAAAGGTATGGAGGTCAAGGTTACTCATCATATTGTTGTTAAGGTTTCTTTGGCTCACATTGACAAGGTAAAGCGGTTGGTTGTTCAATGGTTACCTCAACCATCAAGGTTATGGTTAATACTACATGAGCTAGTTTATTGGGTACTTCTTTAGTTAATGTCTAGCTAGCTGACAATAGCACTAGCAAAATTGCTAATGAGTTAGCTTTGGCTTCTTCTCAGAAGAAGTTTTCTTTGAGAATTTCGCTTTAGTTGATTTGGATGAGGTTGTCACTAAAATTTAAAACGATGATCTTTGAGAATCTATGTTGCTTAAAAAGAGTTGGAGGTGAGGTCGACTTCTAAAGGCGCAGACGGACCTAGAAATTTAGGAATTAACTTGTCCCGTTAATATGTCCTCTAAATGATTTTTTTAGTGTGTTTGTTTCTTTTTTTTTTTTTTTTTGGGGGGGGGGGGGTTGCTCCATCTCTTTTGTATGACAATTTTTCTTATTTTTTAATTTTATTTGTGCACATATTTGTTTCAATTCTATTAATTTTTCAATCATTGATATATAAGACCTGATATTAAGTCTGTTGCATCATGTTTGTATCGTATGGTATTGTGTTTGTATATGTTTAATTTAGTTTATTCGAACACGATCCATTAAGATATTTGTGAACATAAGTAAACCTAGATACATTTGTTAAATTAATTGTATTCATTATAAGATTTAGAATTGTATTGGTAAAATGCTTAACTTCATTTAGCAAAAACCAAGAGTACATATACAGCACATATACATGTGATAAGAACAAAAATAAGTTGATAAGATCTTATTCTAGATACATGGTTTGTTACAACAGATAAGTAATAAATGCATATTATCATATTAATCTATCATGCCCCCTAAAGATTTGGGTTTTGTCAAAAACACCAATCTTGGATTGCAGGAACTGATGTCATTGTCTAGGTAACGACTTGGTGAGTGCATCAACTAGTTGATCTTTGCTTGACACATGTGTCACTCGAATGGAACCTTCTACTATTTTGTCTCGTACAAAATGAAAATCTATTCGGACATGCTTCATCTTAGAATGAAGTTTGGGATTTGCACAAACATATGTGGCACCAAGATTATCACAATACATGGTTGGTGTGATAGTAGGCTTGACACACAACTCCTGAAGGAGAGACAACAACCAACATAATTCTGACGTTATGTGTGCAATACCACGGTATTCAGCTTTAGTCGATGAACGGGAGATGAATTTTTGTTTCTTGGAAGTCCAGGATACTGGATTGCTGCCGAGAAATATGACATAGGCAGTAGTAGATGTGCAATCATCTTTATTCCCGGCCTAGTCGACATCGGAAAAAACATGGAGTGCAAGTGGAGAGTGACGTTTAAGATTGAGACCAAGATTAATTGTACCTTTGAGATACTGGAGTAAGCGTTTGACAACTGCCCAATGAACATCAGTGGGGCGATGCATAAACTGAGATAGCTTGTTGGTAGTGAAAGCAATATCTGGTCTCGTGAAAGAGAGGTATTGAAGACTTTCAATTGTTTGACGGTATAGAGTGGCAGATTGTAAAGGAATACCATTCGAGAGAAGAAGAGAATATGTGAGAGATAGTGACGTTGATACCTCTTTGGCTTCATACATATTTGTCTTTCCAATAGGTCCATTATATACTTATGCTGTGATAAAAAAAAATGCTGTGAGATGTTGGAATGACTTTAACTCCAAGGAAATAATGCAAATCCCCCATGTACTTCAATGAAAATTGATCGGAGAGAGAATTTACCAACCGACCGATTAGTGGTGCGTCATTGCCAGTGAGAATCATATCATCGACATAGACAAGAAGGTATATAACAGAGTTGCCATGCATATAGAGAAACAATGATGTGTCAGCATATGAATTGGTGAACCCGTAAGAGAGAAGGAAGGATTTTAGTTCATAAAACAATGCTCAAGGTGCTTGTTTTAATCCATATATTGCCTTTTTTTAATCGGCAAACATGAGATGGTCTACTGCTGTCTACAAACCCATACAGTTGTGCCATACATCCTCTTTTAGCTTACCATGGAGGAATGCATTGTTGATGTCCATCTGTCTGAGAGGCCAGTTGTTGGATAAGGAAAGGCAAATAACAACTCTGATAGTTGTAGGTTTTACAACAAGACTAAATGTGTCAGAATAATCTATCCCAGGTCGTTGATTGAAGCCTTTGGCGACTAAACAAGCTTTGTACCAATCAATAGAGCCATCTAGTTTGCGCTTCACTCGAAATACCCATTTACACCCAACTATATTTTGATCTAGATGCAGTGGCACTAATGTCCACGTATCATTTTGTAGCAATAGGTAGTGGCCCAAGAATTGAGTTGGAATGAAATGCTTGAGGAGAGGACATTCGAGGGAATGATTGTTGCTGGTTGGGAGAGTACGTCTATTGTTGTCACAGTAGATGACATAATCGAGCAGAATGGCCTTGTGTGGAACAAAGTTGACATGCAACTCTTGAAGAAGAGACACTCAACCATAACTGGGAAAGAAGAAAAAAAAACTAATAAGAACGAATAAAACTCTTTTGAGTAATTAGTGTCCTGATACCATATAAGATTTAGAAATATATTGGTAAAAAGCTTAACTTCATTTAGCAAAAACCAAGAGTACATATACTGTACATATACATGTGATAAGAATATAAATAAGTTGATAAGATCTTATTCTAGATACATGGTTTGTTACAACAGATAAGTAATAAATGCATATTATCATATTAATCTATCATTCATTACCCAACAAATTAGCTCATTAACAACATATACAAATTTAGAAGTTCAAATTCAAAACATTTATAAGATTTTAATATTTGTATAATCACAACTAATGGTTTTTTTTTTTTTTTTTG
>QANX01002064.1:0-126695 GCA_003254975.1 Ochetophila trinervis | reverse complement strand
GTTTTTTTTTTTTTTTTTTTTTGTGAACAATATATTACTAAATCAGTTGGTAAGTAAGATGGTGACTTACCATTAGAGTCTCGAGTTTAAAATAAAAAATAACAGTGGCTCGAGCAAAAATATATTAGGCTAGAGAACCAGAAATTTAGTGGCTCGGCATGGATTGCTACTTAACTTAGGCTTGGTCCACTAATCTGACAATGAGTGCACTTTCTAATTTTGATAAGCTTAACCCAATTTGAAAAGTTTGAACTGATTATATTTTCCTATCTCTTTGTGCAAGTCATGTTTTTAATCACTAGAGATAAGACAACTAAGATCAAGTTTCAGGTCTAAAAGATTATAAGAACACTATTGGGTTTTATCTGTTGTTTTATGTAGATTGAAAATGGTTTCCGGTGACTAGTACGATAAGTTATTAGAAAAAATGAAAACATTTATCCAATTCCAAGTGATAACATCCTATTAGTTTTTTTGGCGAATGATAATATTCCTTTTTTTTTTTTATGAATGATAATACTCTATTATTGGGAGTGAAGTGGGCCCTGTCAAATGATATGAATGTTTAGACTTTATATATAGGTTTAAATGCATTTTAGTACTTTTTAAAATTAAATTTGTTCACATAAAAGTTTGTACAATTAATTTGTGAAATTGATACCATCTAAATTGAAAAAAATTGCATTTTTGTTTAATTTAGGTCCCATTCAGTTAAAATTGATAAATTTCGTCAATTTAAATGTTACGTGCATAACATGTGATCTTCAAAAATTGATTTTTTTTTTCACTTTTAATTGTACTAAAAAATTAAAAAAGAGATAAAAAAAAAAAGCCATAAATGAATTTCAAATTTTCTTTCATATTTTTTAATTTTTGGTACAATAAAAAATGAAAAAATCAATTTTGAGGATCACGTGTTATACATGTAGCTTTTAAGTTGAGAGAATTTGTCAATTTTAACTAAATTGGACCTAAATTAGACAAAAATGCAATTTTTTTCAATTTAAAATGTGTTAATTGTACAAATTATTCGTAGAGACCCTAATGTGAACAAATTCAATTTTAAAAGTTACTAAAGTGCATTTAAACCTTCTATATACTATAGTTAAATTAATAAATTGAGTTTTGTTGTGAATAAATTGATAAATTGAGATGTTCCACACTAAGAGCATCCAAAGGGATTTTGTAAATGTATTATGTTTTTAATTTTAAAGGTGGAATTAATATTTAAAAAAGAGTTCTAGGAAACTCTATATTTTGATTTTTTTAAAATATAGAGAGTCAAATTTACAATTTATTTCAATATTAATATATTGATTTTATTTAATATAGCACAAATTCTCATGACCCTATTATATTATTTAAGAGATAATTCATATAAAATGAAAAATAGGTTATAAGTAGAGCAATAAATATTTATAGAAAAAATAAAATAAAGAGTATTCGTATAAAAAGTGTTATTGGAAGACATTTCAAATTTTCGTTTTTTATCACAAAAAGTGTTATTTATCATAGATAATATCCTCTTTATTTTAAAAAGCTTTTGGAAATGTTCTAAGGTATAATTTATTTATTTTAATAAATTGGAAAGGAAGATTCTACAATGGTTCTTAAACTCAAAATTTGAGGGCAACAACAATGATTATTGCCAACTATTCCAACGAGACCTATGCTAATTTATTTAATGGGGCATATAAGAGGCCATGAATTTCAACCACGTGATATTCACCAAAAAAAAAAAAATTTCAACCACGTGAGCCCACAAGGACTTAATATTGCAAACTTGTCGGGAATCTTTTTTTTTTATGCACTCTTGTCGGGAATCTTGATAGTAGTATTAGTACTGGAAAATATATTTTAAGTAACGGGTAAGATATATTATTTATCTCATTTTTAATCATCGTTTGAAATATAAACTTTAAAATTTATAATTATGTGGAATTTTATATGATGATAAATTAATATATTCTATATAAATATTATTATGCATTCGATAAATAGTTTGTGATATTACGTCACCCATGTAATATAAAAAAATTTCATTACATATGTTTAAATCTAAACACTGAAAAAATATATTATTATAAAAATATTTTTAATGGTACTTTTTATTTTATATAGCATAATTTTTAAAATAAATAACATTTTAAAAAAATTTTAAAGAATAAAGAGTGAAATTTTTTATCAACTCTAATAACATTCTTTATAATCACTTTTCATTTTATATTTTCCAATAAACAATAATGATTCATATTTTTTTTCATCGTTTCTAAACAAATATAGTATTAAAAAATTAAAATATTTAATTATAAATGTGTATAGAAAATTGTAAAGCAATAAATGAAGTTTTATATAGAGAGTGAGTTTGGCTCTCTACATTTGCAAAGCTAAGAGCATCTCCAATGGTGCTCTTTATTTTAAAGAGTATAATTTTTAAAATAAAAAGCATCTTGAAATTTAAAAAAAAAAATAAAGAGTGAATTTTTTTATCAATTCCCATGACACTCTTTATAATGACTCTTTATTTTACATTTTCCAATAAACAATTATGATTCATATTTTTCTTCATTTTTTATCATTTCTAAACCAAGATAGTATTAAAAAAATTAAAATATAAAATTATAATTAATATATTTAATTATAAGTGTGCATAGGAAAATGTAGAGCAATAAATGAAATTTTACGTAGAGAGTAAGTTTGACTCTTTATATTTAGAAAGCCAAGGTTTACTCTTCATTTTGATTTGTTATTTTGAAGAATTTCATCTTTTCTATTTTAAAAAAGTTATAACTCTTTTTCATAGTTATAATGGGCTCTTCATAATAAAAGTTTAAAATGAAGAGTGGAGTTTGGCTCTCCAAATGTAGAGAGTCAAACTCATTCTATTAAACTTCATTTATTATTCTACAATTTTCTAGGCATACTTATAATTAAATATATTAATTATAATTTTTTAATACTATCTTGGTATAGAAATAATAAATAAAAAGATAAAAACTATGAATCATAATTATTTATGGGGAAATGCAAAATGAAGAGTGATTATAAAAAGTGCTATTGAAGTTGATAAAAAAAATAAACTCTTTATTCTTTAAAAATTCTTCAAAATGCTATTTATTTTAAAAGTGATACTGTTTAAAATAAAGAGCACCATTGGAGATGCTCTAAATTCTACTCTTTATTTTAATTTGGTATTTTGAAAAGTCTATTGGAATTATAAAAAATAGTTATAACTCTTTAAAATAAAGAAGATAAAATTTTTAAAGAGTCAATTAGAAATGCTCTAAGAGAAAAAATAATAAGAGTAAAAAAAAAAAAAGAAAATTTATAAAATCAACAGCATCATAAGCAATGAGAAAAAAAAAAATTCTTAAAAAAAGGACATTTTCTTAAAAAAAGATAAAAAAAAATAAAAAAAAAATAACTAAACTACAATGACAAAGTAAGTTGGGATTTTTTTGTCGCATTAAATCCCTTCACATCTATAATTTTTTTTTAATAATTGCTTCGCATATATAGTTATATATATATATATATAAAAGAATTCACTATATAAGATATAATTATTGAAAAAGAATAGGCCAAATAATCTATCATATGATGCAATTGCTTTACAACTTTAATCACAGTGTCCTCATGTGATATTACCGAATAAATAAATAACGTGTCCACATGTGAGCGCTCCACAGCGAAACCCCTCCTTTCCCCTATTCACCTTTCTACAAAGCCTTTTGTCTGCTCTTAAATAATTTCTTCTTCTTCTTTCTCCGAGTCTACGTACAAAAAATGGGAAAATCTGGTGCTGTTGTTTGTGCAGCTATCCTAGCCATGGATGTCATTGCTGGCGCGCTAAGCATTCAAGCTGAAATCAACAGAAACAAGGTATGCATATATGTATATCAAGTTCTTTTTACTTATAAAAACAAATAAAAGAAAATTTATATTTATTTAATTCCGTACGTGGTCATAATTAAGCAGGTGGTGAATCGGCTACGTAGAGTTGACTGTGAAGAAGAAAGAGGAGTATCAGAGACATTTAAGCTTGGGTTAGCTGCAACTTTATTACTGGCAACATCTCACATTGTGGCTAATTTGCTTGGAGGATGCATGTGCTTTTCTAATTCCATGGAAGAGCTGGAAACCTCTTCATCTAACCTCCAAATATGCTTTGCATGTCTCATTTCATCATGGTAATTCTTTCTAACCACATATAATATACATACATATATATATAGCCAAAATAATTTGTTCTTTTATTAAGTCGACTTGACAATAAACTGTAATGTATACACACATAATATGAAAAAATAGAATTTGTTAGCTTGACTGGTTCTATAAGCAGGCACACTCTGCGATGTTTTCTGGATTTTTTTCTTCTTTTTTGCTAAGTTATTTTCATGAATATGATTATATTAATGTTGTAGAATATGATTATGTTTGTTTTAGAATATGATTATGTTAATCATATCTATGGTAGCTATCGTTTTAATACTTCGCTTTCTGCTAAAGCAAATATTCTTAACACACATGTAGAGGATT
Organism: Ochetophila trinervis; assembly: GCA_003254975.1. Classification (NCBI taxonomy): domain Eukaryota; kingdom Viridiplantae; phylum Streptophyta; class Magnoliopsida; order Rosales; family Rhamnaceae; genus Ochetophila; species Ochetophila trinervis. The sequence continues at coordinate 122,156 of QANX01002064.1, read as the reverse complement.
TTAATGGTAATCTACTTAATATAGCTAGCCTAGCTAGCTTTACTTAAATGCTTATTAAGTTAGTTAGCTTTAATTAATCAAAAAGACACCAAAAAAAGAAGCTTCCCACCTTCATACATGCAAAAGGTGCTTAGTTATCTTCTTTTATATAATTAAACACTTCTAATTAAGAACCACTATAGTTATTATAGCCCGTATCCTTTTCAGTTTTTTTGTCACTTTTTCTTTTCTTTCATTAAATATCTGGAATGAACCAAAAACGAAAGTATACTTAATATATGAACGCTACTTTTACCTAACGAGCTAGCACTAGGAATGTTATAAATGGTACGAAGTAGCAAATTAAACTTGTTTGATATATTGGGTATATATATATGTGTGTGTGTGTGTGTGTACGTCCAGGATTATAGCAGCTGTTGGATTCGCTGTGCTGATAATTGGAATGTTGGAGAACTCAAAATCACATGGATTGTGCAGGAATATTTTACGCCAGCATTTTCTGTTAATTGGAGGCATATTGTGCTTCGTGCACAGCCTCTTCTGCATTGCGTTTTACGTTGTTCTTACTATCAGCTTTGGAAATCAAACAAATAGTGGAAATCATCATCATCATCAACTTCATCCTTGACAACATTTTCACTTCTTTAATTTTTTTTTAGTTTTTTTTGTTTGTTTGTTTGTTGTTTTTGTTGTTTTTACTAGTTTTTGCCACTACTTGACAATGTATCTCTATTTTTGAGGTAAGATTACAAAGGTTTTCTTATTTTTTATATAGTTTTTATTATTATTATTCAATAGGGCAATCAAATTGAAATCTGCTAAAATTAGGTAATGGTTTTTGAAAAACAATTTCTAGCTTTTAAATTAAAGATATAAGTTGTGCATATATTTAAGAGTTCGGTTATATCACTGATGATGATCACTAGTAGGGCCGTAGTTTATCTGAAAAAATTTAATTGGAAACAATTAATTTTTTTTATTTCTTAATACTAAAATTTTAATAAGTGGAAGTAAACTTTTTAAGCCATTTAAAATACGCCCTAACAAGTAATTCCACTTATGATGCATAACCAATTTTGATAAATAATATTTTTTTTTCTATTTTTAAAGTGAGCAATTAATTTATTTCCTTGGGAACAAGCTATAAATAATAAAACTGTATTAGTAAAAGTATTGATAATATATTTCCAAATCTAAAATTCAAACTTTGATCTACATGAAATTTTCATGTGTTAAAAAAAAAAAAAAAAAAAAACCTATAATAAAACTGCTATTTCCTTTGGCAACCACTAGTAAAAAAAAATGACATGAATAATTTTAAAAAAATGTTATTTGTCATCGGTGCTGAGTTACACCAGTATGACATATATGCTATGTGGCATTATAAATATCTATTATTAAAGGGTTCATTTTTTCTTACTAAATTCTTAGTATTAAAACATAAAATACAATTAAATGTCACTACAAAAAAAATGGGATTTCTGTGACTGAAGCAAATTTGTAACAAGGCATAGTATATGTGACGAAATCGTCGCTAAAACCACTTTATGTGACAGAAAAAAAATCCATCACACAGCTGTCGCAATAGGTCCGACACAAAAAGTTTAGTGACCACTTACTGTTCACCTTGTGACAGAAAACCGACATTGTGTGACGGATTAACTTGGTCACAAATATTCTAACTCACTGGAGAATAACCGCCAACAAGGATTCAGAGACGGAATATAGACCGTCACAGATTAACCATCAGTAACAATTTTGTGACAACATGCCGTCACGGTAACTTAAGTATGACCGAAATTAAACCGACACAAAATCAACTTTAATAAAATATTTTCCGTCACAACTTAACAAGTGTGACGCTCTTGTGACGGTACACTGTCACAATAAACATACTATGATTATCAGAATACCGTCACTTGAGAATATATTTATGTAATGCATTGATTTCATGTCCGATATGAACCATCACAATACAACATCTGTGACGGTCTTATGACGGTAATCTGTCACATTAGATATACTGTGACGATCTATATACCATCACAATATGCATTTTTTTAATTTTTTTTTCCAAGAACATTTTTTTAATTACTTTTTATTTCAATAGTTTTGAACTCACCCTTATTAACGTTAATATGGTGTCTATTCCATACAAACACAGCCCATCGAATATGATCAATAAATAGTACAATAAGAATTAATGATTAAGTAGTCAAACAATACTTTGAACTTCATTTAACATTAAACATTTGATATAATCAAAAATTCTTCATTGAAACACTTGTTCTATTACATGCTTCATTGAAAAAATTTCCAATACAATTGAATCTTACATTGAAAAATAATCATCTACATACCAAAATTTGAGATTATGTTCAAATTTCACAACATGCTCATAATGCTTTAACATTTTCTCTTCTCTCTTCCTTTCATCCTCCTGTCCAAAAACAAATTTCATAATCAATTGCATGGTAAAAAATGAGCTTCAGAAACAAATATGCTTAAGATATACACATATCATACCCCCAAACTGAACTCAAATTTTTATTTATTTATTTTAACTATATGTATACTTTTTTTCCAACTCACAGTCCGTGTAATTTTAATCTGGTGAAATCAAGAAACAAAATATAACAGCAACACCAAGAGAAGTGAGAGAGAAGTTAAGATTGGAACCCATATTACCTTTCTAAGAGTTTTAACAAGCAATATTCCATCCAAGACCACATCATCTAGAACATCAGTTCTCCAAGAGCTCTTCTCTCTTCCACTGGAGCAGGAGAGTCTGTTTTTTAGAGAAAGAAATTAAGTGTTAAGCTGATAAGCATCATTAGACAAATATCCAACAAGAAGCTATTAATGCCAGCAACACTTGTAGCTGTTCCAAATCAATTGCTTGTTGTTCCGAATCAAATGTGCACAAAAACTATAGTAAATAGCTAGACAAGTCTTCAATTGCAGAAAGTATAGTCAGCAACATCCATGCATACACTAAATCTATTTATTTTACAAAAACCAAGCCTATTAATTTGTTTATTTTTTCTACCTTAGAATCATGATGTTATATAAAAATAAATATTGTTGTTGCTTTATCATTTATACTTTTGGGTCTAGCTGCTTGTAGTCCAAACATATCATTGCCATCTGTCACAATGGTATTGGACCTACACTAATCAATTGAAACCTATTTTTTGCAAAATGAAATGGGTTGTAAATGTGCAAAACAATTAATTACTAGAAAAAAAAGGTCACTAAGTTAAGAAAGAGTTTATTAACAAGTGACCATATTGTTTTACCAGAGTTGAAGCTTCAAGTTGCTCAAGTTGTTCTAGCTTTAAAGAATCAATTATCTTCAGTTAGTTTAACTAGTTGGGTTAGTTTTGCTAAGGTGGCATGTGTTGGGTTAGTTTAACTAGTTGGGTTAATTTACAGGCCATCATTTAAGTTTTTCTCACAATTTATGAAAGCAGCAGTAATTTATAGTCATTACGTCGTTAACTCGAGAATGATAAATATTCTTATAACCATGAAGCACAAGATCTGACTAATTACAAGTTTTCTAGGAGAAAATATGGTCCAGATTGCTGTCATTATGTAATATGAGAAATTTACAATAATTAGATCCAACTATCTCACTTGAACACATATTTCAGCAACTTCTATCTGCCTGCTTTATTAATCTTTTTTGAACCTCGGGTAAAATGGAGAAATTCATCTATTATTGTAGTGAACAACCAAGAGAATTCAAAAAGCTTCATGACTGCCGAGAGTTGAAAGCTTGTGGGAGCAGCACATTTCTTAATTCTGCAGGTAACATGGTAGTGTCAACATAGAAGAAATAACAAAAAGTAACTCTTGCTTCAGAATAGAAATTAGACTTGATTGATAATATAATTTCAAGACTGGAGCAGAATTTAAGTTTCTCATAGCAGAAGATAATAAGCATGTGAATTTGATATAATGCAAAAATCACTTTTCATATAAAACACGCTTAAGTTTATCTTAATTTCAATGATAACATGGCTGCACCTCAGCCAATAGTACACTTGAAGCGCTTGGAATTAAATGAATTATATGGAAAGATAATTATGTCAGCCTTGAAAAAGAGGTCACCAAGTTAAGGAAGAGTTTATTTACAAGTGGCCATTGTTTTACTAGAGCTGAAGCTTCAAGTTGCTCAAGTTGTTCTAGCTTTAAAGAATCAATTATCTTCAGTTAGTTTAACTAGCTGGGTTAGTTTTGCTAAGGTGGCAGGTGTTGTTAGAGTGTTAGTTACTCTGTTTGGTTCATGTAACAGAGAGAGAGTTAGTGTTTGTTTTGATTGGGAAAGAGGGAAGTCTAGAAATAGCTAAAAGAGAGAGTTAGGCACTACAAGAAAAATTGTCAAAATTCACAACCAATGATTACATTAATCTATATCAGTGGCTTTTTTAAAGGGGGAAAAGAAAGGAAATCCAAAAGCATATTGATCGAGACAACAAGCATATCAAAATGAAATGTACCATTTTAGCTAAAAAGCTTTAGAGGCCAAGTTATATATCAGACACTTTTAATTCTATCAATAAAAATATGCATAATGCGCTTCTATCTCACCGTCTCTCTCATTTTTTATTGAGTAATTGTAGATACAACATAATATTTCTACTGCAAAATATTAACAATGGGATTATTTTTTAACATCATATTTATGAGATGATGAACTGCAGCCTAATAAAGACTAACAGGAAATCATATAGAAGAAAATAAATGTTTAGAATTATAGGGACATTAACATTCATCACACACACCTGAAATGAATGTGTATGTCTGTCATTCTCAACATCAAAGACAGACAAAATATTCCCTGCCACTGCAGCCATTAAATGTCCAATTCTTGGCTGAAATCTCACCCGTACTGAACCACCCTGTTACATTAAATGACCAGATTTAGAACAAAAAATACATAACCACAGACCTTACCCTGTTATATCCCCTGAATATAGTAAATTAACATACACTTAATAATGTTAAAGGGACAGTTAAAGAAGATTAAAGAAAATATTAGAGAACCATATGAAGAAATTATTATTGCAAAATAATTTATGACTAGAAATCAATATGTTGAGAAATTCTTGATCTTCCTCAAATGCTAAAATCTTGTGTGAGCATCTAAGAAATTCTGGCAAACAAAATTTATTAACTTATTTCATACTTTATTTTCATTCGTTGGTGTACTATTTCATACTCACAACAATGATCAATCTTTCTGTGAAAAGATTAACAATGATTAAAATGGCCCAAAGGAAAGGAGTAAGAGAAGCCATGTGAATGGAAAACTAATAAGAAAATGACAATTGTTAAATCGTGTTTCTTCATAAAGATAGTTGCAACACTAACCAGAATCCTAAGGAGTTCTATCCACCGGCAGGAATAACATATGGCCTCTTCCCTTCATTCAACAGCTTTTCTTTTAGATGGTTAGTAAGAGCCTGAAATCCAAATAATAGTTATAATAGAAATTGACATTGGATGGATATCAGTATAATAATGGAACTTGGAAGGCACTGAAATCCATCCACTTCAGTAATTCCAATATGAAAAACATGTCTGCATATGAAAAAGGATCAGCAAACAAACCACACTCCCAATGTTTGCATATTCTTATGTTGAAATTAGTTCAACATGAGCTCCAACTATACACCCAACCAAAAGATTGCCTGTCAGGATCTTGATCCACAAGGGCCTGAGGAACAAAAAAGGGCACATAACCACTTACTAAGAAAAGGCAAAAAAATTATAAATTATTCATAGGAAACGTAAGAGAAGAAATTTGAAAAGGGTATAAAAGTTAATAAATTAATCATAGGAAAAGTAAGAGAAGAAAGTTTGAAAAGAGTATTTTGACCTTAGAGGTGCGTAGTATAAGATAACAGTCAAGTTTGAGATATCTTGCACCCACAGCAGTTGCATGGCAGTGGTTGCTTTGGATGCCTCCTATTGTTATGATACAGTTAGCACCCTGTGCCACTGCATCTGCCATCAAGAATTCCAACTTCCTGACTTTGTTACCGCCCAATTGCATTCCTGAAAAGCAAAACCGTTATGAAACACAGTTGCAAAGCTTAATTCCATAAAGATTCACAAACGGAGGGATGAACGCTGCTACAATTGATTTTGTGCCCTAAAATCCCAAACGCATACAGACCTTACCTGAGCAAAATTGAAGGGATGAAGAATGCAGAGGGAGCCTCGGCACGGCTGTTCGACGACCGTGGACTTTTGATAGTGGCTAAAAATCTCTCTGCGGCAACTCGATGGTCAATCGCTCTTCGCCTGTGAGAATCAAAAGCTCCTCAAACTTTTTGAAGTCTCAGCGACTATTCATAGAATACAAAGATATAAAAGGCAACATTTTGAACGAAATAAAGAACTTAGACACCTACTCGATTGGTAAATTGTATCATAATGTATTATATAATAGATACTTAGTGTAAAATTATATTAAAAAATATATATATTATAATATTTGATATATTATAATATTTTATTAAACTATTTTATTAAAATTTAAAAAATTTACCTTTTAATTAAAAATTTAATTTTTAAACTTTTATTAAAGCTTTTAAATTTTAATTTTTAACTTTTATAAAGCTTCTAATTTTTAACTTTTAATTTTATTAAAGTTTTTAATTTTTAATATTAAATTTTTTAATATTTATTATTGATGAGTTCTAAAAATATTAAAAAAAAAATTAATAGTAGATATAACTTAGATTGTGAGTTTTACTTTTGTTTTTTTATTTTTAAGCTCGGCTAGCAAAAATTACAGACAAAATAATGAAAATTACAACTATAATCTAAAATGACGATATAAAATAATATATGTTTTCAATACTAACAAATTTACCATTTTGCTAACGGAAAAAATAAAGCATAAAAAAATTCAAAAATTTAACAGTAGATATGACCTAAGAAGAAAAAAAATAAAATAAAAATATGTATAGAAAAATCTACATATACAAAAAAAAAAAAAAAATGATGAGGTGTATTATTTAATACAAAAAAATTTTGATGTATTAGTTATACATTATATCTTGTATTAAAATGTTAAAATGTATTATATAATACTATACAAAGCTAACACCAACACAATACTAATTTTAATAATACATTATATCCAAATAATACTTCCCTATCCATGATACCAAACAAACCCCTAATTCATTAATAAGAAACGACGTTGTGTAATACTGAGAAATAACTTACCAAACTGCCATGAAGTAAGACACATTCTAGATTTTGAAGGACAATTGAAAATTTAGTTATGCTAAATAGGCATGGCAATTATGACGAAGTAGTTCAGTCCATCACAGTTATGGTAAATATATGGGCTGGAAAAAACCCTCTAAAGTTTTCCAACAAAAATTTTAAACAATTTCCAAATTTCAGGGGTAATTGTGACAGGATGACTGTCACAATTAACAAAATATGCAAGTGTGACAGAAACACGTCGTCACAGAAGCAGATATATTTTTATATAAATTTTTCTTCCATTAATCTGTGACAATATCCACCTATTTCCATCACAGATAGGGTCCAAAAATTCAAATTTTTTTTTGCTCCAAAAAAATTTGATCATTAGTGACAGCGCCTTGTAACGAGGTAAAATTTGTCACATTTAATGTACAATATGTGACGGTCAAGCTGTTTCCGTCACTTTAGGCTCTATTTTTGTGACGAGTAAGTGAAGGTCACAAAGAAATCCGTCACAAAAATGCCTTTTTTCTTGTAGTGTGTTTCACGATTAAAATTTGCCACATAAGCTACAGTTCCATTAGTAACAATCATCAATTGCGACAAATAGCAAAACTTTTAATTTTTTATAGGGCAGAATGCATGGCATCTTGTTAATCGATTAAGGTCACTTGATATGACTGACTCAACTTGTTGTATTGAGGCACAACAAACTTGACCCGTTGTATTAATAGTAATTTTTTATATCGACGGATGTCTTAACATGCTCAAATCATTATATTTAACACTTTATGCGACAGGTCGGAAATGAACCTTTTTTATATTGACAGATGTCCCGACGGGCTCAAATCATTATATTTAACATTTTATGTGACAGGTCGTATATGAGCCTTTTTTTACTCGTGATCAGTCTTATTTATAATTTTTTTTAATAGACTTGCTATTATAAAAATACTTTTAGTTTTTCTTAGAGATATTTTCCATGTATGAATAATATATAGATGAAGATGTTATCTCCTCAATTTTCTCATCCTATATATATATATATATATATATATATATGACAGTGAATTTTCTTCTATTAAGTGGTAGCCAACATCTCTCATTACAGAAAATATATGTATATATACATATATATTAATATATAGACAATTACTTCCTCATTTGAGAATTTCGGATGAGTTTTATTTGGAAAAGCGTTTTAGTGATGGTTTTAGTGACAATAATCATTATTAAAACTCTTCTTGAGAAACAAATCTTATCCGAAATTCTCAATTGAGAGAAAATTATATATGTAATGCCTTTTAATAGGCAAACAACACACTAGATATCCGATATTCTCAATTTAGCCGTTGGATGTGCACGATACTATAGATCTAACTGCGTGTGGGCAATCGACGTCCCCTATTATAGTAAAACTATATATATATTCATATATTTAATTTTTTCGATAATAATCTTTATTGTTTAAAATAAAGATAAAAATATGTTATAAAAAATAAGCTTAATATAAACTAGATTGAAACCAGCGGTCTAGATAGTTTTAAGTGGTTACCATTAAAAATATTAAATTTTTTTTATTTAAATTTTAGTATTAAAAAGTAAAATAGAATAAAATATTCATAATTAATTTTTTAAAGCAATCTGTAATGTTGATTTTAATTCATCAGTTTATATTAATTCTACATTTTATAACGTATTTTTATTGTTATTTTAAAAAATAAAAATATTTTCATTTTAGCATTTATATATATATATATATTTATATTATCTCTTTAATGGGCTTATTTCGCATCATCTCTCAACAGTGAAATTAATCTTCTCTGGTAAATCTTTAGTTATAGTAATTATTACTACCTTGTTATTTTTCTGTTAATTATAAATTTTTATACTTGTAAGTCTTAAGTCACAAAGTTATGTTTATGAATTTCTTTCAGAAACACTTTTAGAGAAAGAAAAAGACATTTAAAATTCCAATTTTATAAGATTACTACTAATGGGCTGTGTGATTTTATTTTTTGATCTCGGTACATGAATTCAAAATCAAAACATTGTAAAAAAACCAAGGTTTTTCCATTATGCAGCTTCCCAAGGGACAATTAATTAACTGTGAAACTTAGAAGAAATTGTATATATAATTCTTTCATCCCACTATAATTAGGCTTAACTCAATTGGATTTCCTTCTGCATCAATATAGCAAAAACTCTCTGCAACCGGATAAAATTTTGCATAAAACAATGTTACCATGTCTCCATATCACTATAGATTATCTTAAAAAAAAAAAAAAAAAATTTATGAGAAAATATATAGGAAAATTTACGATGGAAAAATAAATAGGATGAAACAAAATTTATTTAGGATGAAAAATAAATAGAATGAAAAAAAAAATCATGTTAAAAAAATTTATTTTTAGCAATTTAGGTTGAAATAAAAGAATTTTAGATGAAAACAAGAATTAGATGATTTTTTTCTTTTTATTAATACTTCCGAAAATTGGGAAAAAAAAGATTTTTAGAGAATCACATGCAAATCTATCTAAAATTGGACTAAATTGGACGTTTTCAAAAAATATAGAGTATTATGTCAAAATTATTAATAGTGCCCTCTATTTGAGAAAAAATAAAAATTTAAAAGGTTCTAAATGTCCGGTCTATGAAATTTCACAATTTGAAGCAATTCAAAAACTGATATGTGACGCTATAACCATAATATTGTCAATTATATATATTTAAACAATATAAATAAAGAAATAAGGATAAGATAGTTAACTGAAAAACTTCTTATGGATTTCAAAAGACAACTAAGTGGGATGTATTTAATTAGAATTTTAAAAAAAATTTGCAGACTTTTTTAACTCAAAGATTTTTATAGACTTTAATAGATTTTTATAAAGTTTATAAAAATATGCTTTATTTTTAATGACTTTTATAAATTGTTTTCAAATGACTTTCATAAACTTTACGACTTTTATAAACTTTTTTTTAATAACTTTTACAAACTCTAAATGATTTTCATATTTAAAGACTTTTATATTGTTTCACATAACTGTGAAATTTTTATTTTAAAATACTTTTTAAAATTCTTTCATTAACTTTTAAATATAATATAGAAAAATTAACAAAAATATTTATATTTATATTATTTTTCATGGTAATAAAAATATTTATTAATTTTTCACAGTGATATACTTATATTTTATTTCACGTTAATAATTTTGTTTTAAAAAGAATAAAAATATAAAATTTCAATAAGCAAAATTTATTTCAAAAATAGTATATGAAATTAATTATAAATTTCACAATTTATAAAAAGTAAAAGAAAATACTTTATATTTTTATTCAAGATACTATTTTTTGAAATAAATTTATAATTAATTTCTACATTGATTTATATTTTGAAAAAAGGCCTCAGTATTTGAAATTTATAATTAATTTCTATATAAATATATCTGAAAATTTATTTCAACATTTTCTTAATAATTAAAAATATATTAGATACTTTATTTTTTATATCAAACGAAAATAAATGAGCATAAAAAAAAGTATAAAAGAAAATAGTCATTTAGGCATTTTTTCAAACTAATTCACAACTTTTTTGCACTTTGATATATTTATATATTAAAAAAAATAAAATGTTTCATTTTTATAAAATAAAATAGTACTATTAATTATTAGCAAATATATAATAAAGAGAAGATGAAAAAATCCATAATGTTAAAATTAAGAACAAAGATATATAAAATATTAACACAATAATACTAGTAAAAATACAAGAAGGAATAAAGAAATCAAATGAGAAAAGAAAAACTCAATTCTTGCTAATTATTCATCAATCACAAAGCCTCTATTTATAGGCTCATACAAACATATAAGTTACACATAGTATTTATGAATATTGATTGTAAATCAATGTAAAGATGAATGTTATATATGTTACAAAGAGAGGGGTTTAATAGAATAATAATATTGTAGGTTAAAGATGGTGGCATCCATCCATATTCATAACACTCCCCATTGGATGTCCACTATATATGGAATATGCCTCATTAAAACCTTACTAGGAAAATCCAATGGGACAAAATCATAGCGAAAGAAAAAGAGTACAATATTACAGTGTACGATGATATATACTTATATTGCCTCATTAAAACTTTGCTAGGAAAATCTAGTGGGACAAAACCTTAGTGAAGGAAAAAGAGTACAGTTTAAAGCATATACTCCCCCTAATGTTGACATCAACTGGCTGAAAAATCTTTAAGTCGACACATTCCAATTTTGTGTACCATCTTTTCAAATGTCGAAGTAGAAAGTGCTTTAGTAAACATATCTGCTAGGTTGTTGCTTGATCGAATTTATTGAACATTTATTTCACCATTTCGTTCCATCTCATGAGTGGAGAAAAATTTAGGTGAAATGTGCTTCATTAAATCACTTTTGATATAACCTTTTTTGACTTATGCTATGCAAGCGGCATTGTCTTCATGCATTATTGTCGGAGTGTTCTTGATCGAAGGTAATTTACATGTCTCTTGTATATGTTGAATCATTGATCTCAACCACATACACCCACGACTTGCTCAATGAATTGCAATAAACTCAGAATGATTTGAAGATGCAGTAACTGTTGTTTGCTTCTTAGATCTCCATGATATTGCAGTATCTCCAAATGTAAATACATACCCTGTCTGAGACTTTGCGGTGTGTGAGTCATAAAGGTATCCGGCATCTGCATATCCAACTAGTTGCAACTTTGATCATTTTACATAAAATAGTCCCATATCAGATGTCCCATGAAGATAACGTAAAATGTGCTTAATACCATTCCAATGTCGTTTGGTTGGTGCTGAACTATATATTGCTAATAAGTTCATTGCAAATGATATATCAGGACGTGTACAATTTGCAAGATACATAAGTGCTCCAATTGCACTAAGATATGGCACATTAGGACCAAAAAGCTTTTCATTATCTTCACATGGACGAAAATGATCTTTTTTTACATCTAGCGATCGAACAACCATAGGATAGCTTAATGGATTAACTTTGTCCATGTAAAACCTTTTCAAAATTTTTTTTGTATATGTTGATTGATGAATCAAAATTCCATTTGGTAAATGTTCAATTTGCAAACCAAGACAAAATTTTGTCTGTCCTAAATCTTTCATTTCAAATTCTTGTGTTAGAGATGATGATGTGTATGAAAATGTATTTGGCACTTGTGTTAGAGATGATGAAGTTAAGTTAACATATTTGGTGATTGTAATTGACAAAATTGGTTTGGTTTTCTGAAAATGTATCTGACAGCTAAACCCCATTGTATTTGATATGTGCACAACCCTATGGAATTGATACTATAGTTAATATATATATATATATATATTGAGATTTTGGGCACAGTTGGAATTGAAAATTTGTTGTAGTTAATTTACAACAATTAAAATGTCAAAAACATGAAGCAATTATATATGACCTTACTTGATAGTAGCATCATTCAACATCCAGTACACATTGACTTTGTTTTTTGATACCAACACAGATTGGCTTGGTTTACCAAATGTACCAACTGACAAAAAAAATTGTACCCTAACAAGGCCAATTACTTCCAGTACATATTGACTTGGTTTTACCTTTACCAATTGATAACAACACAGATTGGCTTAAATTTATGAAATGACAACAAAACTGTACCCTAACACTAAAATACATAATTAATCTCATCCCCTAGCTAAACCCTTGTGCTTTTTCTTCCACGTTTGCCCATTCTTTGAGATGATTGTGATTGGTTGGCTGCTGCAACTTGGGGGCCTTCTTATAGTGGTGCTGCTGGAGCTGTGGGGACTGTTGGAGCTTTGGGGGTTGCTGGAGCTGCACTTTTTCTTTTTGGTTCACGTTTGACCCTTCTTTTAGATGATTGTGATGGGTTGGCTGCTGCAACTTGGGGCTCTTCTTGTAGTGGGGATGTTGGAGTTATGGGGGATTCTGGAGCTATGGGGGATGCTAAAGCTCAGTTTTTCTTTTTGTTCCATGTTGGACCCTTCTTTGAGATGTTTGTGATGGGTTGACTTCTGCAACTTGGGGGCCTTCATGTGGTGGGGCTGCTGGAGCTACTGAGGCTGATGCAGCTCTGGGGGTTGCAGAGGCTTCACCATGTTCCTAAAAAAACAAATTAAATTTGTGCATGAATGAAATGAGAAGATAAAAAGGACATGAACAATCAATATCCAAATTAACAATAAAAATTAGGATAATTAGATGGGGTCATACCCGACCACTTGGTTGGCCTCTATTAGTTCTGCACAACCTTACATTGTGGCCAGAACTTCTACATTTTCTACATGTTATTTTGATACCTCTTTTCTTCAATTTTATACTTTCAATCTTTTCAACTCCTTTCCTCCTCACTTTCTTGGGTCTGTCAGGCTATTTGTGGTACATTAGAGTAGCAAGTGGTGCTAAATTTGATTGGGGCCGCATACTTAGGCCATTCATTGGATGTCCAATAAGTGCATAGGCTCTTATAAATGCCTCTTTCTTATAACAAGCAGCCACGAAATCCATTGGATTCATATGTCTTGACATGATGGCAGACATTCCATGCTCGCAAGGTATGCCAGTGAGGTCTCAGTCTCTACAAGAACAGGTTTGTGCCTTTAAATCCACCACATACTGGCTTCCAGTTGATACCCTAACTTGAAATAGTAGATCTCCTGCCCAATCATTTACACAATACTTGCCCCCATCCAATTTAGCTTCCACAATCTTGCTGACTTTAGGCCTAACCATTCCTATCCACCTATCCACAGATGCTCTTCTCTTGGCCATTCTATTCATCAAATATACCTTAACACTTTCTACTAGGCTGATTATTGGTTGATCTCTTGCATGCAGTATAGCCCTGTTGAAGGACTCACATTCAACAGTAGATCACACTTAGGCATTATTTTAAAGTGTGACCTACTCCACTGGGTTGGTGGTATGTCATTCAACCATTCAAAGGCTCGTTGGGACAATTCCTTCATTCTAGTCATTTCTACTTGGAATCTAAGAACTGTCACAACCCTTGCTAATGCCCATAATGTCTGCTTCAATGCTTGTCCCTTGAATTGTTTCAAAAAATTGTTGTACAGATGTTGCACACAGTTCCTCTATTCTGCTGCTGGAACTAACTCTTCTAAGGCATTCACTAAACCCTTCTGCTTGTCACTCATGAAAGTCCACCCATAGCCATCTGTGATTCCTAAGTCCTTTAATAGGAATTTAATGAACCAAGTCCAGCTATCTTTGTTCTCAACTTCAGCAATGCAATATGCAATTGGAAATATTCTATTATCACCATCTATACCTATAGCAGTCAATAATTGTCCTTGATATTGCCCCTTGATATGGCAGCCATCAAGGCCAATTACTGGCCTGTAACCTTGGAGGAACTCTTGCTTCCATTCAGCCAAACATACATAGACCCAAATAAACCTACTTACATTTCCATCAAACTCACATTTTACCCAAACACTACTTCTACTATTGCTTCTCTGCAATTCCTCACAGTAAGACCAGAGATATCCATATTGTTGAGCATCAGAGCCTCTTATCATATCTAGGCTTTCTTCTTAGTCCTGTAGTACCTATGTCTACTAACATCAGTTTCATATTCAGCCTTGATAGTCTCATAAAATGAAATGTAGCCCCATTTATGATCTGCTCTAAACCTATTGATATACTTCTCAGCCAACCATTTAGATGTCATCCTAGGATTATTGTATATCTTACCTCCACATGTGTGCTTGTCATTAAATGTTTTGATTCTAAAAGTTTTGCCATCTCTTTTCATAGAAGCATATAATACCAAGGCACACTCAGATCCATGCACACCTGTTCCTAGGCATTTTGCCCTAACTTTCCTCTTATCATTATGAAAACATCTAAGAGGTCTTTGCTGTTTAATCCCGTAAGCAACTACTGCTTTTCTCACATCCTCAACACAGCTAAACCCCATCCCCAATTTAAATATAGGGTTAGCCAAGTCAGTTTCAATGTTAAACTCGGGAAATTGTCAATGCATTGCCCTCATAGCAGCTAGATATGTTTCACTTCTTGTGTCATCATCAATGATTGGGTCCAATAACACTTCACCTTCTATATCACTTTCATCACCACTGCATGTGCGCTCTTCAGAACCTACAGGGACTTCAACCCTCACACCAGCTCATTTCACAGTAGGGTCTACATGTTCATCGAAAGCAAGATCATCCTCATCTTGTACATATTCTTCTTGGACAAAATCAGAGTCTATGCTCTCATCATCAACAGAGTCTATTGGTGAGGTTTGAGCTCGAGAATCAGAAAGTGGTGAGGTTTGGTCTATTGAATCAGAGTGTATGGGTGATTGAATCTCTGTTGCTTCAGTTTGGGGTGAGTTTTGGGCTTCAGATGGAGTTTGGTTTTCATGTATGGGTTCAAATTCAGTGGGGGGTATTAGGCCAATTTTAGGGGATTGAGAATGTGGGTAGTTTTTAGCTTGGGCCTGAGATTCAGTGGGGGGGGGGGATATTTCGGCTTCGACCTCAATTTCAAGGGATGGTTTTGCAACAGGTGCTTCATCAGCTGTTTGGAAATCCAATGGGGGTTGAGAGCTAATACATGGCATTTCTGTTTAGGAACCCACTAATGTTAGTGGGTTGTACTCAATAGGTCTAGGTCTTATTTGTGGTTCATATTGGGCCTGTTTTGGTGCAGGTTCAGGTTCTATTTGACATTTGTATTGCACTGGTTGGCTTGGTAATGCAAAAGCTAAGAGTTTGGGAGGGGTAAACTTAGTTAGATAACATTAAGCCTTATTGTGGGGATGAAGATATGTTGACATCATCATTACTTCCTCATAACCAAATATGTAACACAACCCATCATCTCCTTCTACCTGATTTTGCCTAGGAAGCCTAAAATATGCACAAAAATTATCATTATATCCTAGGTCTTGAGCTATGCTTTTTAGGGTATAAAATCCAATCCTATCTGGATCACAATCATCCACAAAGTCTAGTTTCCCACCTACATAGACATCGGTACCCTCTATTATTTCAAAGTGACCACCATGGTACACTTTTAGTGTGAACAATTTGGACCCCGGAGCTACATTACAAATATACCACAAACAATCAACACAAACACAACTACCATTCCAGATTACATTGCATTAAACACCATTTTGCAGATTATCTATACTACCTACCAACCAAAATAATAAATGCAGAAAACCTGTAAATTTTTTTCAAATCCATACAATAATCAGATAAAGACAAATTGACACCCTAAAAACAATTTTATATGCATTTTATATATGAAATAAAGTGAAACAACAATTACATAACAATACATATATATATATATATGAAATAAAGTGAAAAACATGTTTTGTACACATATTCCCAATTGGCACACCAAACAATAAGGGTTACTGACTTTATAGTATTTAATTTGAAAGCATATTCTTTTTCACCACAACTACCAGTACACATCTAGATGACAAACTCCACATAATGGTCCTAACATGTCTACAACGACAAAATCACACAGGGGCTATTTGAAAAGTTCAAATCAACTTCAGTGCTATAAACAACCCCTATATATACACCCAACCCCACAACCAGTAACCATCTCAAACCCCCAATAAAAATAAGCAATCTCCATCATTCGCAAAATTCAATTTCATTCAACCTAACCCCAAGAAAAACCCTAATTTTCAATTTTGACTATGATACAAACATTGTGAAAAACCAGATTATAATAGACCACTTACGATATATAGGCCCACCATCATCGTGGACTTTGCCCTCCATTCCCCTGTACCAGTATGAAGAAATGCGAAGAAGATTTGAAGACCTGCAATTCTCCACTGCTCTTCCAAAATATGTCGTCGAGGTTTATGAAAGTTCAATAGGGTTGTGCACACGAAGAGAAAGTGATAAATCAAAGTTTTGCTAGCTTCTGGACTTAGATCAGTGTTTAGAAATCGAAATTTAGGGTTTAGAAATTAAAAAAAAAAATTGAAGGGGGAATGGAACCAGAGAGGAAGGAGGATGAATGGAGGAGGGGAAGAAAGACACAAAATACCCCTCTGAAATGGCTCACGTGCACTTCACGTGAGGAAAAAGGAGGCTTTCAAACGGAAATGTCTTCAGGTATCAACGACGTAGAAAAAAATTTAGTTTGGGTAGTTAACTGCAAAAAAAATTAGTTTGGGTAGTTAACTACAAAAAAAAATTAGTTTGGATACCAGTTTGTAAAACCTGATATAGTTTAGGTACCCTGGGTGCAAATTACCCCATATAAATATGCTGTAACTACATCCATTAATCGCATGTCTAGTTTTTCCTTTACTGTAAGGCTTATTAAAAAATGAAAAGTGATCATGTCCATTACAGAAGAATGTATCTCTTCATAATCAATCCTTGATCTTTGTGAAAAACCTTATGCAACAAGAAGTGCTTTGTATCTTACAACTTCATTCTTCTCATTTTGCTTTTTTATAAAAACTCATTTAAATCCTACAGGTTTTACATCATCAAGGATTTGAACAACAGATCCAAAAACTTTACATTTCATAAGTGAATTCAACTGAGCTTGTATTGCTTCTCTCCATTTATGCCAATCTTTCCTTTTTTTGACATTCAATAATGAACTTTGGCTCAAAATCTTCAACATCTCTTATTATTTCAAGGGCTACAGCAAATGCAAATCTATTATTAACAATAATTTTATTTTGATCAAATTTTTTCCCTATTTGAACATAATTTATTGAAATCTCTTTATTATCGAATAATTGAACCTCTTCAAGAGCTAGTGAGTCTATGCTCTTGGATTGATTGATATTTTCAATTGCATGGTCATTATTTTCAGCTCCTACTAGAGTTTTTATCTCTTCTTAAGGATGAATTAACTTTTGTTCCTTTTTCTTTTGTGGAACCTTATCCTTTGAACCAGTAGGTCTACCACGCTTTAGGTGTGCTCTATTTTCATTTACATTTTCAAATTGCTCAACATTACCATATATTCTCTCTGGAATGTTTACAGCTAGTATATGTGATTTTGTCACTTTCTTTGTATCAGTAAATGCATCTGGCAACTAATTTGTAATATTTTGCAGATGAATTATTTTATGAACCTCTCTTTCACTTTGATTTGTACGATAATCAAAATGAGACAATGATGATGTTTTACAAGAAATTTCAAGCTGTTCATCAAAATTTGGCTTTTCTCCCCTAAACGACGGAAACATTTTTTCATCAAAGTGACAATCTGCAAAACGTGCAGTAAACATATCACCCATTTTAGGTTCAAGAAATCTAATAATAGATGGAGATTCAAAACCAATATAAATAACAAGCTGTTTTTGAGGTTCCATTTCCGTTCGTTGTGGAGGTGTTATTGGCACATATACAGCACAATCAAAAATTCGCAAATGAGAAATATTTGGTTCATGACCAAAAATAAGTTATATTGGAGAATATTGTTGATAAGCTGTAGGTCTAATGCGAATCAAAGATGCAACATGTAATATTGCATGTTCCCATACTGAAACTTGCAATTTTGTTCGCATAATTAATGGTCGCGCAATCATTTGCAATCTTTTAATAAAAGATTCAGCCATACTATTCTAAGTATGTACGTGGGCCACATGATGGTCAACTTTTATACTAATTGACATGCAATAATCATTAAATGCTTGGGATGTAAATTCACCATCATTATCAAGACGAATAGTCTTAATTGGATAATCTATAAACTGTGCTCGTAATCTAATTATTTTAGACAACAATTTAGAAAATGCTAGATTATGACTAGACAGCAAGCTTACATGTGACCAACGACTTGAGGCATCAATTAATACCATAAAATATCAAAATGGTCCACATGAAGGATGAATAGGTCCATAAATATCTCCATGGATTCTTTCGTGAAAGATTGTCTAGTAATAAACGTCCTTTTGGAACATGCAACACATGGATAATTATTAGCCAACAATTTCTACATATATCTTGACAACTCAATAAATTCCTTTTAGACTTAGAGGAATATAAGGCATCATTATTGCAAAATATTTTTCCATTTTTCAACATAATGTTAGCTCTTCTAGAGCCTTCAATCAAAGTTGTAGTACCCGAAATAGTACTAATATTAGCTTTAGCTAATATTAAATGAGAAAAATAGATTTTATCTCGAAGGATTGTGTGGGTTGTTGCACTGTCTACGAGACATAAATTTTCATAATCCCTTTTTGAAATAATTTTGCCATCAGTAGAAGCTATTTCACATCATATAAAATGAAAATAATAATAAGTATAATTTTAAACATTAGTGCAAAGAAAACTATGATATTATTCATTATAAAATGCATAAAACATCACAGGTAATAAAAACAAAATTACAAAAATTCTTATAATTATTCTCTCATCTCGATCCTTAAGATCAATTGTTTTCATTTGGATTATCAAAATAATCCATAACATTCACATTTGTCATATCAATGAAATTCTCATTATTAGCAAAGTCCATCTCCATATCAGTCATGTGCAATTGACCAGCATTTGCAAAATTCATCTATAGTTCTTGATGATCAACAAAATTCATTTCGGGTTCTTTCTTTTTGCCTTAATCGAAGCTTGATAAAGGTCAACTAAATGTTTAGGTGTATGAAAAAGACGTCTCCAATGACCTTTCACTCCACATCTATAGCAAACATCTTGTTCTTTTCTTATTTCGCTATTCTTTCACTTCTGGTGGTCTGATGTTGGTTTTTTATTTTGATAATTATTCATATGATAACCGTGTCGTTTAAAACAACCATATCCACGACCACAACCACGTTCATGGCCACGACCATTTCCACATCCACAGTCATTTTGACGCCCTCGGCGACTGTTAAAAGATGCAACATTCACTTCAGGGAATGCTGCTGAGACAGTTGGACGAACTTGGTGATTTTTCATCAAAAGCTCATTATTTTGTTCAGCAACAAGAAGATAAGAAATCAGTTCAGATATTTTTTGAATCTGCGCTCTCGATATTGCTGCTACAAGAGCATATTCGAGGCATGAAAAGTAGAGTATGTCTTCTCTAACATATTTTGTTCAATTACCTTTTCACCACAGAATTGTAACTGAGAATTAATTTTAAATAGTGTTGAATTATAGTCTCCCACAGTCTTATAATCTTGCAAACGTAAGTGCATCCAGTCATATCGAGCTTTTGGCAAAATTACATTTTTTTGGTAATCATATCTTTCATTTATATTTTTCCACATATTAAGGGGATCCTTCACGATAAAGTATTTTGTTTTCAATCCTTCGTGGATATGATGACGTAAGAATATCATAGCTTTTGCACATTCTTGTGCAAATGCTGTATTTCCTTTTTTTATTGTATGCCCAAAGGTTTATAGCATCAAGATGGATTTTGCATCGAGAATCCATGATAGATAATTCTTTCCCGATATGTCAAGGCCAGTAAACTCAAGCTTGGTGAGATTTGTCATAGCTCAAATTTGGTAGAACTTCATGCTGATAACGTGTTAAAATTAAAAACAAAGATATATAAAACAATAACATAATAATACTAGTAAGAATACAAGAAGGAAAGAAGAAATCAAATAAGAAAGGAAAAGCTCAATTCTTGCTAATTATTCATCCATCTCAAAGCCTCTATTTATAGGCTCATACAAACATATAAGTTTCACATAATATTGATGAAAATTGATTGTAAATCAATGTAAAGATGAATGTTATATATGTTACAAAGAGAGGGGTTTAATAGAATAATAATATTGTAGGTTACAAGATGGTGACATCCATCTATATTCATAATACATAACAATTTTTTTTTTTGTTAGACTTTTTGGTTTCATAATAGAGAGGGAGAAAAGAAGATAAATGAGAATGAAAGATCTCCAAAATGATGTCTAATAAAAAAATTTAATTGGAATCATTTAATTTTTTTTTTAAATCTACAAAAGTTTTGAAAGAGAGTGAGAGACTCTTTATGGACATAAAATTTCTATTTTTAATTAAAAATACTACAAAAATCTTTCATTTATAAAAGTTTTTAAAAGTCATTGGTAAATTAAATACATCATGACTTTATAAACTTTTAAAAAATCTTAATTGAATATCTCATAATTTTTATAAACTTTTTAAAAAAATTTAAAAGTCTAAATTGAATACCTTATGACTTGATAAAAAATTTTAAAATTTATATTGAATACACTAGAATTTTTTAATTTCATAAAAATCTCCTAAAATCTTAATCTAAATTTCAAAAAAAAAAAGTTTTTAGCTGCTAACATTTACTTTTAAGATCATATATATACTGAATTTGTATATAGCCCTTTATATTTAGCTGCTCACGTTTTGATAATTCTAGTAAATGAGAATCACTATTAACTTGAATTTTTAACTCAAGTGTTAATAGATAAGTCAATAAAAAATTTGTGATAAGAATAAATCCATCACTTGGAATACATCAATCTTTCCAATTTTATTTTTTTAATAAGAAGAAAAAAAGCAACTTTAGTTCTTAAAAGGAGAGGAAGCCCATGGATCTGGATCATGGCCATCAAATTGACAATCGGAAGATCGATTCTGATCCAATTCATTTGGGTAGCTCTAACAACTTAAACTGCCAAATTGGGCTCCAACATTCACAGTCTTATACATTTTGGGTATGTTTATTTATTAAAACTGGATTGTGTTAATTTTATATTTATTTATTTGTTAAATTTATAATTTAAACTAAATATAATTATAAATTTTGTTTTAAATAAGATATAGACTAGTTTTATAAAATAAAATATATTATTTTTGAATTATTTTTAAATAATATAAAATTAATATAATAATAATAACAAACATAGAATTAAGTTAAAATATTTTTATACCATTTTATTATATTCAATTTCAATCTATCTGCATAATTCTTTCAAACAAACTAGCCAGAGGACACAACTTCTCCTGTAGTTGGTGCTTCTGCTACTGATTAACTAAAAGATTGCCCTTATACACTTTCGATAAGTGTTGGACCAAATTAGCTTAGATTGTTGACCCAGAGGCTGAAAGTCTTCTCGCTGGCATTCTGCTGGATCGATATTCTTGATAATGGATAATTTCCAGGAAAAAGGCATATCAATACAAGATTCTTTGAGGAATCTTTCACTAGTTCCGAACAAGAAAAGTGGAGAACAATGCACGGATTCTATCTTGGTAGGCAAGATTTTTACAACCCCAAGCTTCAGGAAATATACACTATTCGAGATCCTAAATAAAGCTTGGAAAGTTTCCACACAATTTCAGATAGACAAGATAAATGACAATGTTTTCAAAATCAGGTTTGGAAGAAGGACAGGGATGCTGTGTACAATGGATGGCCATGGTCTCTAAACGGTGCTCTATTTGTTCTTAAAGAATGGCCTGAAAACAAATTTTCTTCATGAAGAGACGACTATAGGTGTTGGCAGACTTATTGGTGAACTGCACAGAGAATCTCTTCGGCGGTGTGTGGTTGGGCAGCGGTATATCCAGATCCGAGTGGATATTGCAGTGGATCTCCATTTCCAGCCGGGTTTTTTCAAAAGAGAGGACGGTGAGGACGCCTGGGTTCAATTCAAGTACGGACGAATTTTAGACTTTTGCTACAAGTGTGGGGCACTAGGACATGTTATCGGCCGGTGCATTTTCGAGAAGCCGGCGACGTTTACCTCTGGTAACGGCATCGTTGCAAAGCTCTATGGACCCTAGATTAGGGCTAAAAACGAAAGCAGCCTCCTCTTCATAAACCCCGACTCGGAGACGGATCGGCAATCTTTTCCGGCCATCGAAAGAAGCAACGAAACCGAACAGCTTAACCTGCATCTCGAGAGAAATCTGCTGATTGAGAGGCTCGAGGAACATTTTGCAGAAAACGAGGAAAAAACAACAGCGCAGGACAGAGTGGTAGGTGAGGATGCTAGCCATGAGCAGGAAGGTCAAGGAAAGGAGCAGATCCTAAAGATCTTTCAGAACGAATTGGGGAAAGGGTTTGAGCTGTAAACCCTTAATCTCACAGTGAGCCGACAAGATTGGGGAAATATTAAGCTGCTTCAGGAAGTGGTATGTCAACGCTTTAGAAGAGACATGTTTAACAAACAGGAGATAGTTGAGTGGGCCGCCCGATTGGTTAATAACTTGGCTAATTGTTCAGCGACCCAAAACTGAATACTGGGCAAGTCTGAGAACACGCTGGGGAGAGGCCCAACCATGGACCCGCCTTCCGGTTCTAATAAAGCCCACAGACCGAATTTAATTCTGGGCTGCCCTTTTTGAACTAGAAGGGTCATCCCGAAGCAGGGGTCAACCTAGTACTGTGGAGGAGGTTACCATTTAGGTACCTGTTGCAAATTTAGAGGAAAGTTTGGCTTCTTTGGAGGATATGGGGGTACGCGATCGTGGCAGAAAGCAGCACGCAGCAGAGGAAATGATGCTTCAACATCCAGAGGGGGGGAACAATGTGTTAAAATTTTCTTATGGCTGAGGAGGCGGGCCTTCACATGCCCCCTCTCTCCAGTGAAGTTGCTTTCGTGGAATTGCAGAGGTATTGCCCACTCGGACTCGTTAATATATCTTAAAAGAGCGGTCGAACAAAAACAGCTGGATGGAATATCTTTGATGGAAACAAAAGTTGACAGAGATAGAATGGAGCAAGTTTGCAAGAGCTTAAACTTCCAGAAATACATTATTGTTGATCCGAATGGGTTGGCTAGGGGGCTGGTTCTTATGTGGAAGGTGGAGATTGCAATGGAATTTGTTTGGAGTTCCAAGAGAATGACACAATGTGTAGTGAATAATGATCAGGGAGAACCGGTGTGGAATCTTCTGGCCTGTTAAGAGAAGCTTCCGGGAAGGCCGAGGTGAAATTGTTTCTGGTTTTAGCGGTGCGTGGCTCCTTTTTGGGGACCTTAATGAATTGGTGGACATTTCTGAAAAATTCGGAGGAAGGCCAATATGGAAAAAAACACATGTTTTTAATACTACAAATGCTCTTCAAAATTGGAATCGAGATCATTTCAGGTTTGCCCATACGAAGAGCAATCAACTTGAGAAGGAGCTGGCTGATTTACGGGAAGGGGAAGAAGCTAGAGAACGTCAAGTGAGGCTTGATCTAATCCAGCAGAGAGCCACTTTAGAGTCAAATCTCCGTCAAAAATCCCATGAAACGTGGCTCAAAGCGGGAGACAAAAATTCAAATTTTTTTCACATGATTTTAACTATAAGGCGTTGAAAAAAATTGTATTATTGCCATTAAGAGTGGTCCAGAGTGGATACACGATCCAGAGAGGATTAGACAGCATTTTGTGGACAACTTCAATCATCTTTACCAGTCAAGCTACCCAACTCAATCAGGAGAGATGGAGGTGCTGGGCGATAAGGTGATCACAGAGCAGGATAACTCAATGATTCTGAGAACCCCCACAGCTGAGGAAGTTAAGGACAGTGTGGAGAGACTCCACCCCCTTAAAAGCCCAGGGCCTGATGGGTTTTCATGGTGTTTCTACAAAAGATACTGGAACACGGTTGGGCCTCATAGTATCAATAGGACTTTTGTTGTTCTAATCCCCCAAAAAAGATAGCCAAACTGCTTTAATCACTACCGACTGATCAATTTATGCAATTTTGCATACAAAATAGTCTCAAAGATCATCACGGAGAGAATCAAAGACCTCATGGGCAAATTCATCTCCCCCTACCAAGGAGCTTTCCTAAAAGGGATGTGAATTACCGAGAATACGATGGAGAAGATCAATTCTGACAAGGACCCGGGGGGATGGTTCACTAGAGATTCAGTGCTTAGAAGTAGGATTGTTTTAAAGCAATATGGCTGGAAGCTGGAGTGGAATGCCAAATCTTCTAACCGGTTTATTGATGCTATGGCCAAGCTGTCTCTGGCCTCTTTTTGTAACTTTTCCTTCTCTTCGGAGAATTTGTTTTGTCTCCCTGCCAACCTCTGTAACTTCTTTGTGGAAGATATGGCAGGGTGCCCTCTTTTGTAATGCCTCCTTGGAGGTTGTTTTTGTGCTTAATAGCATGTCTCTTATCATAAATAAATAAATAAATAAATAAAAAACTTCTCCTGTAGTCATGCATCTACAACTACAACAATGATTAAAGTTTTATTTTTATTTTTTGTATTTCAATACGGATGCCCCTATTAAATTCATAGGATGAATTATATTTAAAATGTGAAATTTTATCCATTTCATTTTGACATTATTAGTAGAATTCCCCGTATAATAGTTTTGAAATACGGGAATTCCCCATATAATATTATTTCATTTCATTTTTTAGTTTTTCCTTTTTTCTTTTTATCGGATATATTACACGTTGAGCACCCAAAATAGCGAAACTACATTATGAGAGAATTGCATGTTGCAGCCCGGTCATACTTCACAGATCGAATGAATCAACCTCTAAAAGCTTGAAAAAATGGTTATTCTACCAATTGATTAAATATTTGGTAAAATGCAATTGTCCTACATTGTTTATAAATAAAAATACTTAGAATTTTGTCAAGTATAAATGGATGACATAGGATTTGAAATTGGCAGAGTCCCACATTAAAAAAGCAACAAGTATCTCTAGAAGTTGTTTCTATAAAAGTAGAAGCTACACCAATATTTGAAGGGATCTTTCTATAAACACACAACTACAACATAGACTACTTAGTTAATTCTCGTTAGAATTTACTTTAGCTAGTCAACTGTTCTTAGCGTGTTCTTAGTTTAAATTTCATTTTAAAGTTCTTTTGATCTTAAAGGCATTTCTAGCCTTTTAATTATATTATTCTCTATAAGTAGTACAATCATTTGAATAGTTTGATTTAATTGGTGCATATTTTCTTTTCTTTAAACTGTTATAGGTTTGAAATGGCACGTTCGCGCACTAGAGACGACAGATAGTTGATATTTATTCCAACATATCTTTTGGCACGCCCGGTGGAACTTCAATTTCGAATCAGGAGATGGTGTAGACTCGTTCAAAAACTCAGGAATCTGACACACACGGTAGCATTAGCAGCTGAAACGTGTCGAATGAAGATGGTCAAGAAGTGGAAGTGGAGGCCAGCAAGGCTCCAGATGCGACAGAGGTGTCTACCAAGGAGTCAATTCATGAATTATCCCAAAAGTTGAGGGAGAATCACCGAAAGATATAGACATTCCAAGAGAACCAGCAGCATATGCTGCAAGGCATCATGAAATTGTTGCGCCAGCAGATGCAAATGACCCAAGCTGCGTCGAGTGGCGCAAGGCCGACTAATGGTCATGATGAACAATGTGTGTAGCCCTTTTAGGCTGTACCTAATGGCAGTAAGCTAAAGATTTAGGCACCGGCCTCTTAGGCCGGGTCTAATGGAAATGATGCAAGGATGGTTATGCCAGAATGACAGGTCTAATCTTACATTCCTCTACCGACCAAGTACCATGTTCAGGCTTGGAAGGCATGCTGACAACCAAAGCCAGAATGTGAGAGATGGTTGGGAAAAACAGATGATGCAAGCTTTCCAGGTTGTACCCAACGTACATAAAAAGGATAGCGAACGTCCAGCCATATGTTAACCTGCCAGCTTGGAACCAGATTCATAGTGGGGGCATGCAGAGCACCTTGGACAAAACTTTAGGAATGGACATGAGCTTATCAGGCAGACTTCCACTCCCCAGCATGGAGGAATAGACAAAATTGGATGAACAATGAATAAGGTATAGATCAGGAGGCCATCGAGACTATCATCCAAGAGATAATGGGTCCTGCATTCAGAAGAATTGGACGCCTATCTTATAGAAGGCCATACCCCAACACTGTCGACCAGATTAAATTTTCTAGGGGATTAAAGTTTCTTGACTTCACCATATTTTCTGGCGAAAAGAAACAATCCACCATGGAGTACATAGGCTGCTTCACTATCCAATGCAGAGAAACAACGACCAATGATTTTCTAAAGTTGTGATTGTTTGCTAATTCTTTGACAGGTCCAGCTTTTACTTGGTACATCAATTTGTAGCCAAACTCGATCCATAGTAGGCAAGAATTGGAGCTGAAATTCCACAAGCAATTCTATAGGATTGAGTCGGAGATCTCTATGGCTGACTTATCACGTCTGCGACAGATGGAGGATAGTCAGTATAGATGTTCATAGCTCAATTCAAAAAAGCGAGGATTAAATGTCACTTGGACATACCAGAAAGAAAGTTCGTCAAATTTGCACAAGGTAGACTAAGCTACAAACTTTGGAAAAAGTTCGAGGGACAAAGTTTTTTCTATGACTTGTTCGAGTTGGTCTCTCGAGTCACTGGGTATGAATAAATTTTAAAAGAGGAGTACTAGAGGAAGAATTTGTCCAGATGATCATACTATAAGGACTCAAATACTAAAATTTACTTGGTGGAAGCTGACGACCAAGAAAGTGTTGAATAAGCAGTTGAAATTAACGCTGCAGAAGTAGTGGCCACCCTTCCGTATGTTTGTAAAGCTTTGGCTATACCGATAAAGAGCCAGAAAGCTCCTCAACTAGTGATGGACACGAGGAAGAATAAGGTTGAACCGGAGAAGGTTTACAATTTCGACATCTGCAAAGCTGATTAGATTTTTGACCACTTGCTGGCCGACAAGATAATTACATTACCTGACGGCCATATCCTACCAACAGTTGAAAAGATGAAAAAGAAGTCATACTGCAAATGGCATGGCATGTGGTTGCATTAGAATTTCAACTGCGTGGTCTTTAGAAATGCTATCCATGCGATGATTGACAAAGGGGCGTTAAAGCTTCCAAAAAAAGGAAAAGAGATAATGCAAATGGACAACAACCCTTTCCCATCGGCCAAAGCAAATATGGTTTCAGCCAACATCTCAGACTTGACGAGACCCAGGATCAAGGTAGACTTCAGACAGACATCAGGCGGATGAGCATGGAAAATGGACATTAAGCTTAGATATGAGTATTCGGCCAAAAGGCCTAATCATTCGCTAAGCTACTTAGTATCCGATGCAAGCATGAGTCCAAAGAGGAAAGAAATATGCATCTTGGAAGAAGTCAAAACATGTCAAAGCCACCAATGGAAAATCAAAGCCAAAAATCAGTGTTCCAGAGTTTAGGTTCAAGGATGCAGGATGGACGTGGAGAATGAAACGGCCAACGCCAAGGCAATCAAGCCAAGCTAAGAATCCATGTCATTTCTCTAAGGAACGCATGACAAGATTGATTTGGCGGAAGATCGAGAAGTCGAGGACTTTCACCTGCTATGGAGGTAGATCGTGGATATTGTGCAGGATATGAGTCCTATCAACCTCTTACCAAGACCTAGAAGAGGTAGATGCAGCGCTAGCATGCCAAAAGTCAGACAGTAATAGTAGCTCTATCGGAAAAGAAAAAGGATGGTATTGTGCCAAATGAGTTAGAGTCATATCTCGATGATCTGGATGGAAGGCTTGAGGTCGCAACTCTATCCAAGAAAATCGACACCTTATCTAAAGCTCCACGAAAGAAGAAACCTGTAATGAGATTGATTAGAAGGCAAAATGTAGAATTTCAATCGTGCTTGAAGGACATGGACAATAATCCAGTGAAAAAAGACATGGTTATTTTTTCAGCCGTCAAGTCATCAATGATCAAATTTTGACCAATGGATGAGGTGATGATCAACGTAGTCATTGTCTTGCCATTGTCATTTGGATCCTAGTTTGACTAAGTTGGCATGATAGAACAAGAATGTCATCCAACAGAACTCATGACCTAAAAGAAATTCGAATGTAGTATAAGATGTGAGATCGGATGCTATAGGAATCATTGCGTCGCAATTTTATTTGCTTCAATGAAATTACAAAGCAAAAGAGGCAATGTTAATACCATAAATAACATTTGGAGTTTATTCAATTTAAAATTTGATTTATTCAAATGTTATTGTTAAATATTTAGTAAAATGCAATTGTCCGACATTGTTTATAAATAAAAATGCTTTGGATTTTGTCAAGTATAAATGGGTGGCATATAAATTGAAATTGGCAAGAGTCCAACATTGGAAAAGTAACAAACATATATGGAAGTCTCTCCTATATAAATAGAAGCTACATCAATATTTGAAGGGATCCCTTAATAAACACACAACTGCAACATAGACTACTTAGTTAATTCTCTTTAGAATTTACTTTAGGTAGTCAAGTGTTCTTAGGGCTCATTTGGTACGTTGTATTGTATTTGATTGTATTGTATTGTATTGTGTTGTAATGTATTATATAATACACTCATGTATTTGGTGTAAAATTGTATTAAATTGATGTTTAGTACATTTTTGTATTGTATTGGATTATTTTTTTAAAATTAAAAAAATTTAACTTTAACTTTTATTAAAGCTTTTAAATTTATATTTTTAACTTTTATAAAAACTTTTAATTTTTAATTTTTTTACTTCTAATTTTATTAAAGGTTTTTTTTTTCTTAAAAAATATATATATTTATATTAAAAAAATATAATTTTCTTCATATTAACAATTTCATTAATTTTTATTTTTATGCTTACAATATATAAATATATAACAACAATAATAAATACTGGAGGACCAAGGAAAGAGAATCACACAAACTCAGGATCTGCATGACTTGTATAACTTAATACATACAATATTTGGTGTATTACTAATACATCAAAACTTGTATTAAAAATGTAAAATTGTATTATTTAATACTATACGTTGTATTCATCAAACACAGTATAACTAAATAATATTTCACTATACTTCCTTATACAGGATACCAAACAAGCCTTTAGTGTGTTATTTGTTCTCCATAATTAATATAATCGTTTGAGTAGTTTGATTCAAATAACATATATTTTTTTTAAACTGTTATAAATTTGAAATGATACGATCGCAAATTAAAGATGATGAATAGTTAAAATTTATTCCAGTAGAAATTAAAACATTTCTTTTAAAAAAATAATAAGAGATTGTTCCAAACTAAATAAAGTAAACCCTTAAATTTTTATTTGTAAAGAAAATAAATAATATGTTTATTTTTGAAAAAGACACACTGCTTATGGGTAGCCCGAACTGCATGGGAAAGCTCCTTATGGAACTGAAGGATAAAAATGGAAATGAAAAGGGTATTCCCGTCAATATATAAAGATCCACACAAAGTTAAACTGATTTCGATCCCCTTGTCACGCAATCCAAACCCAACACAACAAAAAAGGCAAAGCGGTGTGAGACGAGTCGAAACGAATCTCCACCGTCCCTATAAATGTCAATCTAACGACTATTTCCTTCGATCCGCACACTTCGACCTCATTGGTCCAATTTCAAAAGCCCACCCACTATATATAGGTTAAAAACTGTCTCCGACCCTCTCACATCTCATATCTTTTTGCCCTCGGTGTTGTAGCAAAGCATAAGCTCGTCTCTCTTTCTCATTAGATTTCATCTATCATTCTCTCTGAATCTTTTTCTTCGAAGCGCGAGGAAGTTCGTCAATGGCGGGTCGTGGAAAAACTCTAGGATCTGGAGCCGCGAAGAAGGCTACGTCTCGGAGCAGCAAGGCCGGCCTTCAATTTCCCGTCGGTCGTATTGCTCGTTTCTTAAAAGCCGGAAAATATGCCGAGCGAGTTGGTGCCGGAGCTCCGGTATACCTTGCCGCTGTCCTTGAGTACCTAGCAGCTGAGGTATATTTTCCCTCCTATAAGTTTATATTTGCTTGTCTTTCCTTTGTTGACTTAGGGTTAGGGATTCGAGTTTGTTTTGAATTCATGTGACTTTCGTACAGGGATTTTGTTATTAAGTTCCAGAAAAATGTAAAATTGTATAATCTTCTGTTTTAATTGCTTGTGGTTTAGCTATGTGTTTCAGATCTTGGATCGATTTTTTTTTTCCCGTTCCTTTCTGGTTTTTGGATACATAGGGATAGAAATTAGCAATTTTTCTTTTTTCTTTTCCTCAGAATTTATTTTTGGGTGCTTAATTTTACGACTTTAAATTGATTTGATTTTTGAGTGTGTGTGTTTGTGGGTGAATTTCGAGGCCAAATGTTGAAATTTGCTTCGTTTTCCGTCGCTGAGTTTTCAATATTTGGGGCAAAACATGTTTTCTTGTTCAATCGATTCCAAATTAGTGTTTTGGGCGGCAAACAATTATAAAGAAAAAAAGGATTGAAATTGTGTGAATGTTTTGCAGGTTTTGGAACTGGCTGGAAATGCTGCAAGAGACAACAAGAAGACTAGGATAGTACCGCGCCACATTCAGCTTGCCGTGAGAAACGACGAGGAGCTCAGCAAGCTTCTTGGTGATGTTACAATTGCGAATGGCGGTGTGATGCCCAACATCCATAACCTTCTTCTCCCAAAGAAGACCGGAGGTTCATCAAAGGCCTCAGGCGCTGACGATGATTCTTAAAGAGTTCAAGAATGAAACGAACAGAAAAGAAAAACAATTGGGGGTGTGCTTAAACTTCACGGGTTGGTCAATGGGTTGCTGTTAGTATTAAAAAGAAAATTAGTTTCATTCACTCTGTTTAGGGTTCAATTAGGGTACGTGTTTCCGCTTATGGAATTGTAGTTGGGAGTAGTTAGGTTTTCAGTTAGTTATTGTGAATATGATTATCTCCCTATTAGTTTCTTAATGGAAAATAGTGTGATTTTTTTTCTTTTTTTTTTTTTTTGCATCTATATTTTTTACTCTGAATTTTGCCAATCTGGGATTTAGTTACTCAATGACATTGCCGCAAAAGTGTTGGGGAATGAGATATTTATCATTGTTTTTGTTTATTTTATGAATGTTGTCTATTCTATATAGTTTGTACTTTAGGCCATTTAATGTGGAAATTGGTTGGTGTCAGAAGATTTTTTGTCCACCCAACATTGCAATTTGCTGTTGTTATCCCTAGTTGAACTCACGTAAGCAAAAATAGAATACGCAAACACCATCAGTGGTATTGATTGGTAGGAGAGAGTATTTATGTCTAACACGTTTTCGAAATATCTGTTGCAATAGGAAGATCTTGGTATGCGATTGAATGTTGCGCTACTTATCAAGGTGTTGTACTCGCATCGAACTTGGACGAAAAAGGATAGAAGCCTTTAGGCCCCAAGATATTTACCCGCGTATTTTTAAACAAATTAAAAAAAAATGCGCACGGAGTGAAAAATATTTAAATTTTGTCCGCACATCATATGAGCATGCTCTTTTTAGAATGTCATTGTTTTTATCTTTTATTTATATTTGACTTTTTTAAACATTATAAATTTAGGTAAATAAAAATTTATTCCCTATCCATTTTGGATGCTTTTATCAAAATAATTATTTTGAATATTTCTGAGTGAAAAAAATGAGCAAATTCAGTTATTAAATCTTGTAAAACAAATTTAATCTTTTTGGAGTTTAATGTTAAAGTTTAAAATATCTTTTGCAGTTTGGTTTTGAAATTGAGTTTGACCGCTAGAGAAAGACATAAAAATTGCCTCTGCCAAACCCAGTGAAAGTTTTTGAAAAGTACGAAGAAATTAAAATTTTTTATGACTATCCTTCCTGACTCAATATTAAGGACCCTCCATTTAATAGGTAAAAATCAAATCTAATAGGTAAAATTGATTTTCTAAATACAGAATATTAAAGGGACATATATTAATATAAGGTAAAAATGGTTTTCTTATAGGTAAATTTTGTTTGTTGTTTCTGTTCTTCCACCATTGTTTTCCATCTCAATGTCTCAACATAAAGCTGTTTTAAGCTCCATTAGGGTTTAGACGCATCAAATGAAGAGTTTGAAGAACTCAATTAAGATAAAGAGGATCAATTTTCTTTTTTAATATTATTTGTAAACGCTTGTCACAAACAACTAAAGCAGTCTATTTAACTATTTCTCCTAATATTCAACCGACATTGGGTTCGTGAAAGAAAAAGTTAATAAAGATAACTTATTGGGGTCTAATTTCTTTTTTAATTACAAAAACAGAATAAATGAAACTTCTCAATGGCTTCATATATTATAGCTTTTGTGGCACATGTTTTCATACATCAACACAAAACATAAATTTCTTTCCTGGCAGTTACAATTCTAAATATCAAAACTATCTAGCTACATAATGGGAAAAAAGGTAGTAAAAAAATCATCAATATGAAAATCTGTTAACAAAGAACAATGTGAGCAAAATAATGGAAACTATATATCTAACTAGTAATGCACAGGTTGGGCTTCTTCTAGAGGCAAAAAGAATTGTCTTCTATTACAAAATTCATACCCCTATAGGCTATAGGCCAATTCCAACAGCAATGGAAGCCACTAACTATTGTAATTTTGATCAGCTTTCTATTCACTGAAATTCTTACCTCGCAGCAAAAGACATAGGCTGTGGGCTCAATTGCTTGTCAAGTTTTTTTTGGATGATGTCCTCATCTCTGAGCATAGATGCCATCTAGAAAAGAATTGAGTGAGGGTTTGCATTGTTGGAACTTCCAATGTAAGAGCCACCTGACAGATACCAAAAGAAAAAGGTAAGGAAATGTCAATTACAAGTGCTGGAAAATATCCATGAGTATCACACACTTCTATCTTATATCTTTCAAAACATCTCTACTAAATCAAAATGACATCTACAAGTCATAAATTTAATTTTCGGGATCTAAGTTTTCAAGTTAAAAAAAAAAAAAGAGGGTTTTTTCCCCAACAAGGATAAAATATTTAGTACCTTTTCAAAACAAAATCTATGGACTCTCATCATCTGAACTAGAATTCTCCATTCGCCGATCTGTGATAGCAGGGAAAA
This sequence comes from Ochetophila trinervis, assembly GCA_003254975.1. NCBI lineage: Eukaryota > Viridiplantae > Streptophyta > Magnoliopsida > Rosales > Rhamnaceae > Ochetophila > Ochetophila trinervis. Next base: position 88,096 of record QANX01002064.1, on the reverse strand, counting down.
GCCGCTGGTGGAGATTGGGAGGAGGCTGTTGGGGATCAGAGGAAGAAGATGCTGTTCGAGGCTGTTGGGGATCAGAGGAAGATGCATCCTTTCTATGTACTTTTGGCTTTCTTGTTGAATTGCTCACCTCTCTGCATGTCTTATCTAACATTATCAAAAAGTCCCGTACTATAATGAACAATCGTAAACCTTCATCCTTCCCTGCTTTCCCATGGAAGTAGTCACCAGTGCTCTTCACCAAAGCCATGATTCTTTTTTCTTCCTCTAGGAGCCACATGATATCAACCTCAGCATTCTGCACGAAATTCTCAAGTGCTTGATGAAAGCCGCTATCAGTTTCAACATTCTTCATATCTGAGTTTAGGAAACTCCGGGTTTTTAGAAGTGAATTACCAAGTTTGGCAACTGTTCCTATTAAGCTGTCAGCATCCAATATTGCTGCTTTCCTTACGTTCTCAAGTTCATTACCCAAACCTGAAACTACCTGAAGACCAAGACTGCAATATTTCTCTTCTACATCTGGTGAATCTACTTCAAGGAAATCATTTGATTTGATGCTAGAGAAGCTTCGGCTCTCCCTTGCTACACGAGCTGCTCTTATACCTTCAGAACGAATAATCTCCTGAACAACAAACTGCAAGAGTGTTGTCTTGCCATCCACACCTTTTACATCAGACAATTTCAAAAGTGTATCAAGTTTGAATGCTTGAGCACCACCTCGAAATGTTCCATCATTCATGCGATTGCCAGTTTTAAGAACAGCTTCTAGAAGCTTGAGGAAAAGTCGACTGTTTCTGAGTTCCTTGCAGGCAACCTGCCACAAAATCATGGAGATGTCATGAATATTGATGTATAAAAATTTCAAGAAATTAATCAGAAAATACTGGCAGATGATATAATATAAAGAAGCAGAATCAACAGGTCAGATAAGTGACAGAAAATCTATATCCATGGAAGCAAATCTAGGCATGTTTATACATTTATTCACATAGATGACATATAATCTTCCCCCAGTTTCCACAAAGACAAACCATCCATCTAACATATTTTCAAGTAAATGTTGGTCACTTTCAGACAATTTATAAATAAATAATTTTAAAAAAAGAACAATGGGGCAATAGAGGAACAGTTCACCAATGAATAACGAGAAGAAAGGTTCTATATAAACAACCATGCATGATGACATGGTATGGTTCATATGAGCCTTCATTCTTACTGAGATAACTATATAGAGCATAGTCAGAGATACTTTTGATATGTCATAGTCCTCCACTTCCACAAGCATATCAACAAATTGTTCTAGCAATGAGACAAATTGAAATTTGATGAACCTGATCATTGCAACTGCTGGGAACTTCATTAATTATACGTAGAATCTATGAAATATTTGTTATTACAATGTCCTTTCTCTCCAGCCATTTTAGCCAAGACAAGCACGTTAAATTTATAGGAAGTTTCATATTGAGTGCTTGTACATGGATGAAAGAAAAAGGCTTGGAACTTCAAAGAAAAAGGAAAATGAGAGTAAGCTATACAGCTTATTAGGAAAGTTCTCATCAAGTGGACTGTGTGGAATACTTCATATAATACTTTGCATATGATACATAATTCCAGTTTGATATATTTCCTTGATTCCCTGTTATCCATTTTTCTTTGAAAAAAGCACTGTGTAATACTTCATCACAATTGAATGTTGAATAGCACAAAATTAATGTTTTTGTGTTGTAGAAAATATCTTATGCTAGCTTAGTGTAGCTTAATGTCTTTGTCTTATTAGTCTAGAAAAATAATGTATATAGTTCTTATTTCACATTTTCTTCAACTTATAATAGTTAACTAGAGAAACCTTTAATGTGACAGTCAAGAGGAATATATAAGAAAATCATAAAAGTGAGACAAGTTTGAGAGCTGGTTAGCTACCTCTAAGGTTGCAAAGGACTCTTTAACAATCCCAACGTCCTCTTGAAGAGTACACATAAAAAGCAATGCTTCCAGTCGTTTAAAAGCAAACGGAATGTCAACCAATACTTTTAAAAACCGCTCGGCAGGTCCAAGTTGAGAAAGTTCACCATTAAAGAGCCTAAGCTTTAGTTCTTCTTCAGATGTTGGTGTCATCTTTAACAAAGTCTGAAGGAACTCGGAGGGAAGCTCATTTCCTGATTTAATAAGAAAGATACAAATAAACTTCAGATACGTCAAGTTCAAGCACAGAAAAACAGGTACTACAAGCAGCTCCATCTCCCAAATTTTAGTTTTGTTTTTCCCCTAAAACAGTCTTATCTTGTTCTTTACAGAAATAAATCCTTCTAAACCCTCAGATGTTCTTTATTACATATCAGGAAATTTTTCAAAACTAAAAATCATTTCACAAAATTATAAATGCATACTACTCTTACAAAAAGAAAAATAATCATTATTACGCTTTCGGGAAGACTATGAAAGGAAACATCAAACACTACATTGTGGTGCATGAAAATGCATAAGTATCTTATTTGGTCCTTATAACAGGTTCAAACATATTGATTCTGTTGCATTGCTTGTGTTTAACTTAAATAATTCCAACATTGTTCATCCCATTTCAAAGCTGCGAGATATTATGCATCTTAAATACATGGGACAAGCTGCACAACTTTTTTCTTTCCCCCAATTTAGTTTGAATTGATTGGTTTAGAATACCAGTACACATTAGCTTATAAAATCTGCCACTTGTAATGATCTAATACCATAACTCAAAAACTTGAGTAATAGCATTTTTCCTTCCAGAATAATCAGAAAAAGAAGTAAATCTATGTAACTTTTTCGAGTCCTAACAAGAGGATCCTCAAACAACATGGAAGAGGTTATATATGTTTGTTTTATAGCAATGCAATTTTTTGCCGAGGAAATAGGAGGAAAATAGATACCTTCATGAAGTGCATCACATACTTCTTCTATTGTCACATTCAATGCCCGGAGAAGAATTGCCAGATTTTGAGACTTTTTTGGATCGATAATTTGAATTAACTGAGGCAAAGGAGCTTGGGATGAAGACCCTTTCTTTGGTTCTTTTTTGTTTTTATCAACATTGGAATACCCAAACAGAGTTTCTATCATATTCTCATCAAACCTGTATAGTAAGTAGGTTGTATTTCAGCAGCCAATAAATACAATAATTCATGGGAAACAAAATATATATATAGTGCTCAAGTGAGGATATCCTCAACTTTCTAAGTTAAGGATAAGCAGGCCCAATTACTTAGAGCTGTTGGTTACATGTATTTAATGTGAAAGGTTTGATGTGACATGTAATCCAATGGTTCTAGATGATCAAGCCCACTTATCCACAACTTAAAAAGTTCAGGATATCTTCACCTGAGTATTTAATGTGAAAGGTTTGATGTGTGGGTGTAAATATGCATCTTACTGGAATGATCCTGATTTAATCTGATGCCAAACCATTGATTGATCTGGGTTTGCTAGAACCTTATCCCAGAAAAAAGGCTTTAGCTTGGTTTTAGGGGCACCGTCATCATCCTCTAAGCCAGCTCCCTCACTAGAAGAAGCTTTCGGTGGATGCTTTGGTGCAAGAGGTGGAGGTCGGGCAACCTTTGAACCTATGGCCATTGGCGGAGGTGGTCGAGGAGGAGGGACACCACTCTTTGGAGGTGGTGGTGGTGGTGGGCGAGGACCAGTTTTGGTGCTGGCAGGTACAGGAGGTGGTCCAGCAGGTGCAGGAGGGGGAGGGCCTGTAGTGCCAGAGGGCTTAAGCGAGAGACGTGGCGGTACAGGAGGTGGAGGGGGAGGAGGACCAGCCGTGGTGGAAGGAGGCTTAAAAGAGGAACGTGGTTCAGGAGGAAGGGGTTCTGCCCTTCCAGGAGGAGGCTTCAGGGGAAGAACCCCTGTAGGGATAGTCCTTCCAGGTGGAGGCTTCAGAGCAGGAGATGGTACACTTCCATTAGTATTGATACCTGTGCCATTTGGAGTTTCATCTAGTGAAATGTGGAGCACATTGGACTGCATGCGATTTCCATTCAAAGATGAGACATTTCCATGAAGATTTGAGGTATTACTACCAAATGATTGATGCCCAAGCTTCTCTTCTTTAATTGAATTGCCTGAAGCTTAAGATTTGTGTCAAGATCAATAACAATTCAAACATTGCCAAGCAACTATAAACTACACAAGCAATATAAAGGGAAAAAAAAATTATACCAACAGAGAAGTCTCTTAAGCTCAGGCTGAGAAGGGGGCTCTCATCAGTTCGCCTGACTCTAGAGCCAGTTCTAGAGAATCTACAACAGCATAAAAAGAGTAGCACTGCAATGACAAAAGTTACAGAGGCAGTTACAGCAACAGCAATAATAACTGTTTTATTGTTATTACTTTTCTTTTCTGCTTGTACTCCAGAACCTGGACTGATTGAAGAGTTTTCATTCGCTGAAGGTTCCAAACTTTTATTTCTATTGGAAAGAGGTGGAAAGAATGGCTTTTTTGGAGAGGCGGCAGGGATTATAGAATCAGGAACTTGTGCTGTATGACCAGGGGATGGTGCCAGATCAGTGGACGGAGCTGGACCAGGGGATGGTTCTAGACTGGATCTAGGTGATCCAACTGCAGGGGCTTCAGCAAGTACTCTTTTAATGCTCTGTACAACCTCAGTGCCAAGATTCCTTCCAGGATCATTAGGTCTGGGAAACATGGACTCAACATACTTGCCCAACCAAATGTTGGAGCCATCCTCTTCTCCAGAAGCAGGAAATGCAAATTTATTGTTTCTTAAACAATCCAGAAGAGTTTGCTTCACCTTGGGATGCAGTAAATAGATAATTTTCTGAACGTTTTCTTTTGTCAATGAGCCACTTTTCGAATTAATTTCATTGGTTCTACAAGATGTTTCCTCCGTTGAGCACACATAAAGTTCTTCAACAGCTTCCTTCAAATGAATCAAATCTAACTCGCAACTCAACCATAACATATCTGCCTGCAGTCCATTGAATTGTAACAATTTTATTTCTATTTGTGCAATCTTAAGACCACCATATACATGGATGAATGCACACATTCTCAAATACCCCTCCAATCTCGACTTTAGGTGAGCTATGAGACACATAATAAGTGAAGATAAATGAAGAATAGGAAGCATTGCATACGCATTAATAAAAGCAATAGATATAATAAGAACTTCTGGGAATGAGAACGTTTTCTTCATTCCTTTGTTGAATAATATCAAAACTTATAAAAGGAACTGTTATTGGTTTCGTGCGAATAGGCATTCATATATGTTTTCCCTAAAAATGGCTTACTATTATTGTTAAAATTATTTTTGAAACAATTAGAAACAGAAAAAAGCAGTGCATTAAACTTCATCAATTAGTTATGCTGACAATACAAGCTACATAAAATCCAACCCTTGAAGGGAAAAATTATTACATACAGAAAGATAAAGTTTTATAGATGTAGCAAATTGCAAAGTGATCAGGTAGTACATTCAAACAAATATGTGGCTCTCACCAGTTCTCCATTAATTTTCCCAGACGCTGGATCGACTAGTTGGTCAATAAACAGTTCTTCTTCTGCGTTCTTACTTCCATCTGAACATATCGACGCCGACGAGCATAGCAGAATAGTCAAAACAATGAAACAACTCGTCCTGAGATCCATATGTCGTTATAATATCCTTTTCATCTCATCAATGCATAAACCTCTCACGAAAAACCCTAGAATATCTTCACCGACCAAAAACACCCCAAAGCTTCAAACTTTCATCATTTGCAACGGACCCAATTCGATTTTTCTCAAGGAAACCTCTATAACGTCCCAATTACCAGCTTTTTACAAGCAAATTCAAAAAGATCCACCTGAAGTTTTGATGAAGATTTGAGCTTTGGTATAATGAACCGAACCAAACCCAAAATTTCCTTCCCGAAATGGCCAAAATATAGAATCGCCTCCAACAATTAAAAGGGTATATAAGAAATGGACAAACCAAGAAACAAAAAAATAAAGATACTGAGAGCTCGTCAGGGAGCTCCAATAAACCGTTTAAAATCAAAATTACCCTCAATGTCCTTGAAATTTCCTATCGAGAATGTAAAAAGGCTATCTATGTGAAACTTTCAAATGGGTATTCTTTTTTTTCCTGACCAGATCCATCAAAAGGATCTGAAAAACATTAGCTGTTAGAGGGTTCCACGAGCATTGAGAGCTGTTGACCACAATAACATGTCGAAAAGGCTACGATTTTCTTGCACAATGTTTCCGTAGGAAAGTTGCCAACAGAGAAATGAGAATGACTTCGTAATTCAACGTTTTACATTTTCTTTTCTCTGTTCCCCTAAATTCTATTTTCTTTGCCTGAAGAATGACTCGATGGGGAAAGAAAAAGAAAATAAAACAGAAACATATATGATAGTGTTTTCTTTTCTTTTCTTTTCTTTTTTCTTTTTTTTAACATAGGGACTTGATATTCGTAAAATATATTTCATATATAATATGGTATTAATGTGTTACAAAGAAGTTTTTTTTTTTTTTTTAATAAGGGCCCTTTTCAAAACAAAAATAATATTATTAGGAAGGTAATTCAGTGTTAGTTTTTTAAGCTTAGAACTTTTAATAAATTTAGCTTTTATTTTTTTTTACAATTTAGTTTATTAAATATGGATAAATTAGTATCATTAGTCTTTTTAGTTTTTCTATTCATTAGCTGTTAATTTTTCAAAACTATTTTTATCTTTTTAAATCACTTTCATCATCTTCATCTCTTTTTCTTCTTTTACAAATCTCCTCCGTCCATTATAAAATTACTAAATAACTTTTCAAAATCAAACAATTTCTATAATAGATAAAAACAAAGTTTGCAAGGAAAAAAAATTGAAAATAATCTTATAAAATTTATAGCTGACAAAAAAAATAAAAATAAAAATTAAGAGTGCTAATTTAATTATGATTAAAAAACTAAACTTGTAAAAAAAAGTTAAATACTTTAAACATAAACGACTATTGCAAATTTTTTTATTAGTAATTATTAATGTGTATGGATTTTGGCCCCTTATATGGAATATTTATGTAAGGTGTCGTTTTCCTATTTAGTGTTCGTAGAATAGAAATCTCTTACCAATTTTGTTTTGCGACGTTCTATAAATTATTTTACTGCTAGATGTCTAAATTAACAGTGCTGACCAACAGCTTGCAAAATCTAAGACTGTAATTATTTTAAGATAATCCAAAAATAAATATCCCAAATAAGTTGATTAGCACCCCTGAAAATCATAGCCTTTATAAATTAACACAAAAATTGGTTTACGCAAACTTTATTTTTATGGGGCTTTTATACATACTTTAATATGTATTTTAGACTAGTGCATTCCAAATACTTTTGGTTTCATATTCAGTAAAAATGTGTACAGAAATATTTGGTTTAGAAGACTATTTGTGAGGGACAATTACTTGTTAAATGAAGATCATTTAGAGGGGAGAACTCAAGTCATTAGTTACTCAACGCAAGTTTCTCAATTAATTTATCCCCTTTGAATAACATTCTTTCAATAAATGTTATTGAATTTACATATTTATTGCATTGCCTCGAACAAATATATAATATTCACTTTAAAATACAAATTTAGTAACGAATACAAAAAAGTCATATAGGTAAACCGTCAAGATGGACCATTTCTTCCAAAACTTTGTCATCAACAGTGAGAATTAAGCAGCCGATTTAAAAAAATTCATTTGATTATTTTTGTTATATTGATATTGTTTTTCCTTAACGAGAGAGAGTTTTTGCATGATATATAAGACCATATAATTGCCAAATGTAAACTTTTTATTCCCTATCAAAAACAAAAATACTTCAAAAATAGGCATGACTCACAACTTTTCTCTTACATTTTTGACCCATTATTTCTGAAAGGACTCCAATAAAATTCAAAAATGATGAAACGCGGCTTTGACAACTAGCTTTTCTCGTTGCTTTCCATTTTCTTAAGCGTGTGTGTTCAGTGTTCTCTTCGACTTTCTTTTGGGCTGCTGGATAATGGGCTTAGAGTCCTTAATTGATAGCCCATAAATTAACCAATCTGGTTGCATGGAGCCCAAGAAAACAAAGGAGATTTTGAATTGGGGGTCCCACTCACTCTCCAAAAGCAGCGGCAGCATTTCCATGGACGGAAATCCAAAACCCAGCATCCATCAAGGAGATTCTAATCTTTCTTTTTTTACTTAAAAAAGTAGCTCTTTCAGATGCCTATACCCATTTGCAAATACAATGCACTAATCTTGCTTGTAAATGGTCATTTATATATATATATATATATATATATATATCATTTCCAACCATCATGCATTGCTGATACCCCATCTTTACTTATTCCTTTCACACCTACCTCCTTTCAAATTTCAATATGATTACTGGCTTTGTATCTCAAAAAGTTAACCAAGATCTCCAACATTGATAGAAACAGAACTCTTTTAATTTAGCACCACCAATGTATATATAATACACATAACCTCTCATTTTAAAGAGATTTGTGTTATAAATAGTTGGAGCACTTGATGTAGCAGGAAAAAAACAACTTACTAGGGGCGTACTTCCTCAGACCATCTTTATTATATCCATAATTGGACAAGACTTTATTTTGCTCTTCGAAAATTCGAATCTGTAAATCTCAGATGCACTGCTTAGTTATATAAATATAACTTCAGCAATTAGACAATTTCATATGCCTGGATATAACTTGAATGGAATTACAACCATCCGACCTTTATAAGTTGTACTTGTACAAAGGAGATAAAGAGAAACATGTGATTGCCATAAATATTATTAATTCCAACTTAATGGCACTAACCTGAAAAATATAGGTATTTGAAAATTTCTTGTTTGAAATTTGAGTCCCTTCAAGGACTGCTAAATGGCAAAGTCCACCATTTCTTATATAGAGAGCTTGAATTCGAATCCCTTCCATTCCATAATAAAACAATAAAAAGGAAAATTTCACAACTTCAACTGAATAGTGCGACTCAATTTTAATTTTGTTTTATAAAAATTTGTACCATATTCTCTTCCAACATAAATTTGCCACATATTGTATTTGATTGCGTGGAAGCAAACTATCAATCTCAAGGTTTGAATGACCTTCAACTTCATCTTTACCTTTCTCCAATTTGCCACATCTTTTAATTGTAGACAAAGAAACTTGCAATGAATTGACACATTGCATCAAAGGCATGCTTAGTCACCATGCCTACAAATTTCTTCTAAATCCCACGAGCAAAGCTCTAGAAAAGTAATATTCCTTTAGCTTTACAGCCCTCCAAATATTTTAAAATGGAATTTGTTCCTCCTATGCTTTTTGGAAAAGCCTTTTTTTTTTCCCTCTTTATACTATGAGAATAAAAAACACCACCATAACTCTCCCCAATCCCACAATCTCAAAACCCTCTATTGTCTCTTTGGTTTTGCAAATGACTGGTCGCAAACAGCTTGAAGTTCTTAGAGAAGAACATACATCAAACAGATGGTGTGTCTCACTGAGAGACGATGTGTTCAAAAAGTTCATGTCCCAAGGCAATCCAACAGTGCAAAAGGTTTTTGGTGATGGGTCACTGTTCAGTCCTTTCCTGTTTGGAAAATATTTTGACCCTTCTGATGCTTTCCCACTTTGGGAATTTGAGTCAGAAATTTTGCTGTCTAATCTCCGGAGCTCAGGACAAACCACTGTGGATTGGTTTCAAACAGAGCAAGATTATGTACTAAAAGCAGAACTACCAGGTAAGTAATTTATTCTCGGATAATCTTTCTTGTTCTGATATTAAATCTACATAAAACTATTGGGTTCCAGATTTGAATCTATAAAAACAAAGAAAAAACCGAAAAAGAAATTTACTTTATAGAGATGAGATGGAGAGTTTAGGGAGAGATAGGACGGAATCCAAAAACAAAAAGGTTTAAACTTTATGGTATAAATTTTCATAAGAGGAATGAAAGTTAATTGGGTATATCTGGTATGGTTTGCTGGACCAGGAAATGGGAAAAACAGTGTTCAAATATATGCAGAGAGTGAGAAAGTAGTGGAAATTAGTGGGCAATGGAAGCAGCAGATAAGAGAGTCCAAAATGGAGTGGAAAAGTGGAAAATGGTGGGAGTATGGGTTTGTCAGGAGGCTTGAGCTGCCAGAAGATGCAGATTGCAGAAGAATAGAGGCATATGTCACTAATGACATGGTTTTGGAAATTAAAATTGCCAAGAAAACTTTGGATTCTGATAATCCAAATCAAGGAAATGATGTGCTGCTTATTGCAACAAAAAGTTCTGAAGCAGTGTAAGTAGAGAATAGCATACTGCTAACCACTCTGCCATATTTTGACACAAAAAAATCTATCTCGTACAGTACTATATATTATACATGCAACATATAGACTGTTTTCTGAGAGTTCCTTATAAGTTATCAAAGTGTCAAATAGCCTGGCTGATACAATGATGGAATATGGATATGAAAATGATATAACATCAAACATGTTTTGCATATATACATATATTATATCTTAGTATATGAAAACAAATATTTTATCTTAGTATTTTACATATATATATATTATAAAGAATGATATATATATATATATATATATATATCAAATTAAAAGACACTGAGGACACTAGGGGTGTACAAAAATAAAAAAACCTGATACAACACGCTCAATCCAACCTAATTAAACACAACCTACTATAAAAACTAAATATTTGGTTCAAGTGCGGGTTGTAATTTCTCCAACCCGACATCATCGGGTTAGGTTCGGATTTGTTCTTTAAAAATTAGATACAACCCGATCTAATCCGAAGTATATTAAAAAATAAATAAAAACTAATATTTTACGTTAATTTATTTTTATATTTAGTTGAACATAGATTTTTATAATTTGAGATTTAATTTAAATTTTTTTATTTTTAGTTGGACATGAATTGTTTTAGCTTGAGTCATAATTTATTTTTTATTTTTAATTAGATATGGATTTTAAGTTGTATTTTGTAAGGGATTTTTTTAGTTTATTTTCTTGCATTGTAATACTTCATGCAATTTATTTTTTCAAAAAAATTATTTTTTCAAAAATTAGAAGAAAAAAATTATAATCATGATTAATATTCAATTTTTTAAAAAAAAATTAAATGGGTGGGTTAACTTGACCAATCCAACCCACATTTTATGGGTTGGGTTAATCATCCTAATTGGGTTGGATCAGATCACAACTCTAATAACCTAACCTTAACTGGTAAAGTTGAATTTTTTTGAAAACCCGACCAACCAAACCCATGTACAACTCTAGAGGACATTGCATATTTAGTTTTATTTGAGAACATTATTTTGAGTAATGCTACAAAAATCAAAATATTGATCAAATTTATTTACCAAATCATATATCTTAAGATATTATTAGTTGACATATTAATATAATTTAAATATGAATAAGTAAACTCTTATATATAAGTGAATCAAAATAATAAACTAATTAAATATTGACACATTAACTACCACATCATTTTATAAATAAATTTAGCCAATATTTTAATCATTCTAGCATTATTGTATTATTTTTGTGTAACGTTTAATCATTTTTAAATAAAAGGGTATTTTTTGTTTAATTAATTACACATATTATAATGGTAATTTTTTTGTGCTGTATAAATTTTATGTGTTGATTTACTATTTTGTGTCCGTGCAAAAAACTTATTTTGTTAAGTGATAAATATCATTATATTTTGGAGTATTTATAATTAGAGTTATATAAATATATAAGATAGGGTTAATTACAATTTAATATTTTTGACTTTTAAAATTTTACAACTTAAACTTTTTACTTTTCCATTCAACAATTTAGACTTTTAATTTTTTAATTTATTACAATTTGAAGCTTTTTGACTTTTGACTAATAAAGTTTAACAACTGTCTCATGTAGCTATTATTAAAATGTAACAAACTTCAAATTAAAAAATGATAAATTGAAAAAAATTAAAACTAACTTTTAAAATATGTATTTTTAGATTCTTCTAGTTTAAAAATAAGTATTATTTTTTTGTGTCCAAAAAATAATAATAATTTGATATGTGTGTGTATATATAACTTCAAAAAACTTGTTGCATATGACTTATTTGGATGGTAATCTCTCACATTTCTAATGCATTTATGATTAATGACATAAACATTTATATAGTCAGAATTCCCATGCAAATCACAAATTTGAATTCGATTATGAATTTTTTAATATTTTATTCCACTGTTTCCACATATATACTAGGTGCAAATTACATTTACAGTCATTTTTATCATACGTGTATTGCTCCAAAACCAAAATTGAAATGGATGATGTTCTATGATCCTTGAAAATGGTGTTAAAAGTTTAGATCATATACCAAACTTGATCGCTCAAGTCTTGGAAATCTCCACAAGTTAATGAAAGAAAAGAAATTTTTTTTTAGTCATCTAAATAATGAATAAGGATCTCCTATATATCAAGATTTATTAGTCATTTTGATTACTAATTAATAGTACTGAATATGGAGATAGGAAAAAAAAATTGTTTTTCAGCGCATGAAATTCAAGTCACTCATTCATTTTGTTTTTCTTGACTCTGAGAGGAATATGAACCATGAACGATGACAAATTAACTATCAAAATCGACATTATGATGATGTTAATTAATTTATTTTAAGCTCTTAATTAAGACATTCCATTTATTCAAAAAATAAATTATTCCATCACCTACCATTATCTTAAGTTTGAAAAAAAATTCCACCAATTAACGGTGAAAACAGTATTACTCAAATCTAATATATATTATATTTAAGATAAGAAAAGTAAAATATTATACTTTTATTAATATTATTTATATTATAAATATATTACAAAATAGTTAATATATTAAAAAGGTTATTACGTAGTTAAATGGTTTTGGTGAATATTTTGGTGTCCGTATGATATTACTGTATAAAGAAAGTACAGATCTAATGCACATAGAGGCTTCTTTGGATGACAAAAACTTATATATAATTGTTATATGAATGATGTGGTACAATTAGTTATTTATAAATCAGCATTCAATAAATATTTTATAAGACACATTTTTTTTTTATCATCATGTGATATTGTGCATGATTATATATAGATGATTGAGTGTATACATGATAAGTGATTAATGAAAGTCATAAATGATACTATAGCACTACTAATGTATACAATTTTTTCCTCAATTAGTTTTGACATATAAGTGCTAACGACATCGTCTGTTATTTGGAACACAATTTATAATAATTATTTGATAAAGTCTTATATACTTAATTATCCTCATTAAACTACTATTATAAGTTGTCGCATTTTAAATAATAGCAACGCTGTCCCCAGTAATAGTCTGATTTATAATATATACTTTATTTTATTTTTTATTATCTAAACCCAATGATATACGAATAATGCTTTAAGCAGTGGAAAGCCTACATACACCACGTACAATTTATTCTATGTTCCTAAATAATTTATCCAAAATAAATAAATTTAAATTAATGCTTAAAAATAGGTTTTTGATCAATTAAAGCATGTGTATATATAGCTGTAAATTATTATTAGCAAATTATCATCATTTGAATATTTTTACTAATTGAGAAATCATGTTGCTTTTTGAGTTTTTAATCTTTTCAATTTTTTCTGATGATTAATTTTGAAAGAGTAATCCTATAAACCAAATTAATTAATTATGCCTTTTGTGTCTACCTACCTACACACACATATATATATATATACACATATATATCTTGATATATACAGGATCAAGTATTCAAGTTACTTAATATTTTGCTTAAAAAAAGTTATTTTTCTTTTAAAAAAAGTTACTTTTTTATTTTTCATTTAATTTTTTGTTTAATAAACAGTATATGTGAAATTTAATTAAGCTCTAAAAAATTTGTTTTTATTTATTTATTTATTATTATTATTTTTATACATGCGTACATGACTAATAAGAAATAAAAAATAAATCATCACCACTCATTTAACACGATATATATAGCTCAAATTAATAAAACTCAGATTGTACCGTCCAAAAAAAAGAAAAGATAATCTTTGAGCATCCTAACTAATTTATTTTTTGCTACCATATTCTAAGTATTAATTTAACTATACATATGCAAGCATAAATACACACTGCACATGGAAAACATTAATATGTATACATACATATATATTTTTTTTTCTGCAGGCCAAGAAGTTAAACATACCAAACTAAATAATTATAAGGACGACAATTTGCTGTGTCATCCTCAATTTCCATAGAGATTCGCCTAGTATAAGGCAGATAATTTCCAAATAAACAGGAAATTAAGACAGATACGGAGCAAAAAAATTGTCTCTCTATTTTTGTTCCCTTTTTACACCGTTTATATTATATATAATAAAAATTATTTTTATTATTTTTTATACATTTAATTATAAATTTTACATTCTATTTTATATTTCTCTTTTGTTTGAAATAGAAATAATAACATTTCAAAATATTATTTAAAAAATAATATTTTTTTTAACATTTTGTATATATTTTTAAAAACTAAATGCAAAAATATAGCTGAAAATAAACATACATGTCCTATTCTGGAGAACTTCCACCCCACCCTGCCTCTTGCATAAACAAAAAATAAGGCAGAGACGAAAAAAATTCCATGAAGCAAAGTACAGGAAATGCTACCTGCTATGTTGTCATCCCAACATAATTAATTAGAATTAAGCAGCAGCCTCAATTTCCGATCCTAAGTATTCGATATCTCAATTCAACACAAAAAAAAATAAAAAATAAAAAATAAATAAATAAATAAAATAAAATAAAATTTCAGCAAAAAAGAAAGAAAAAAAAAATAGTATTTCATTGCTCCAATTAAGTTCTGCAATATGTCTATCTATTGTGTTTGAGAAAGTTCATCAACCCCCGACTTTTCCTTTGTTGTTTTATTAATTGAGTACCAATTAAGAAGCTTAAAACAATTAAGAGTATACATATAAAACAATTAAAAGAAAAATGGTATTACTTAATTAATTTAATTATGTGGGGGTCAGATCATTACCACAACAAACACAAACTGGCCGGTTTGTTCGTTCAACAATCAATTATGTGTCCAATTGTCTTGCAATATCCTTTCACTTAACCCAAAAATATAAATTAACTTATCCCTTAGCATCGATTATACCGAAGTAGTATTAAAGAGAAAAAAAAGTTTTAATTTTTTTTTCCTTTTTTTTTTCTTTGATACTTTGACTATGTATACATATATGTATGTGTATTTGTTAATTACCTAATCAACAATAATTGTTTTTAGCGACTCATATATAAGGCTAGCTACCTAGTCAATTTTTGTATCTGAAATATGCCAAACAAGTTATAACTTATTATTCCTCATACCTAACATTATATGCTGTGACAATCCAATTATTAATGCATGCTGTGCAACCAAGAAGTCCAAAAATTTTCAGAAAAAAAAAAAAAGAGAGAAGAAGCTACCTCTAATCTGTTTAATATATTTGACCTCTCAACTTTTATTCTTTTTATTTTTTTGATAAATAATATTGCACTAAGCAGATAAAAAAGGGACCTTAAATGGTCACACAGGGATTAATTTCCCCAAGTTTCTCTGACAATATCAAGTTATCAAAACGATTAAACAAGGCATATCCGTAATAAAAAAACTAGTCAAAGGAAAGGGCTTTTTAACTTTTATCATCTTTACGTTTAATTTGAATCTCATATTAAGCACCATATTGCTTGCAAATGCAGCAATTTCATTAAAAGCCCCATTTCGTTAGAGTCAAAAATTAATCTTTTGCTAGCTAACTTCTTATATAGAAGTTCACCCATATATAATCAAATATTTATTACATATATATGATTGATGTGCACCGAATAAAATTTATATACATCCAGTTAAATTATTATAAAGTAATTTTGACATTTTTAAAATGCAAACTATCATTAATAATATATTATTAGTAACAAATCATAATTAATAATTATTATCATTAGTAATGATCTACATTTTAAAATTATCAAATATACTTTATAATCGTATAACTTTTATATATATATATATATATCTTAATTATAACTAATTACAAATAAATATTTTTTCGTCAAAAGGGCATGCTAGCTATAAAAGTATGAACAAATCACAACAAATTCTGGTCTTTATTTTATTCCATTTCTTTTTGGTAAAATTAGTTTATTCCATTTTGGAAAAGGCGATGTGATCATATTTAAGAGGGAAAGTGATGATACAACCTACATATTTATATTTATACTTATAGAACAACTTGAAATAAATTTTTTTTTTGGGAGTGTAATATATGAGAGCAACACGCATAGCATAAACTTTTTGCCCTGCTGATATCTCTTTTTTGTGTGAGTGAGTGTGGGAGTGAAAAGTGAGATGTTCATTTAATAAGCAATGGGAAAAGATTTAAAGAAGAAGTTTCCGTTCTTTTCTTTTTTTTTTTTCCTCCTTTTTTTTTAAAAAAAAAAATAGAAGAAGAAGAAGTACAAGGAATGCAGCTGAGCACCAATAAATGAAAAGAAATACCAACAACTGAGGTTGAACACATGAAGTAAATTTACAAACTTTTACCCCTTTTCTTCTTTTTTCTTATCTTGCTACCATGTCAATTATAAAGAGAGAATTGTTCTGAAAGTTTCCTAAGAAAATTTAAAAGAGAAAATTCTTGACCCCCATCTGACGCAAACAGAAATTACTAGTTTAATTATAATTAAGATGGTTGGGGAGACTTTGCTTATTTTATTTTATTTTAAATAAAAAAAATCCTTCTAGTAGGATCATAAACTCGAACCAGAGTTTTTAAATGCCATGGTTGAATTAATTTTCTCTCTCAAATTAAGCTCCATCTTTCACTGTCTGGTAGAGAAGGGAGTCTTTGGTTAATTAAGATACAAAACAATAGTTTAGATATCTAAGATTTTATTTTATTTTATTTTGTTTATTTGTTTATTTATTTTTTGTTTTTCTTTTGTTGGGTTGCTAAAAACTCTCTAACAAACATTTTTAAGTTTTTTGCTCAAGGCTTAAACACATTTTCTATTTGACTTTGACCCGTTAAGTATTAGCCAATAAGATGTTATAGAGAATAGTTTGATGTTTTTATTTTTTGTCTTTTATTTTTTCGGGGCTAAGAAGAGAATAGTTTGATTTGTCATTCAGAAAAAAAACTACTGTTAAGGTTTTAGTAAAGAATAAAATTACTAATAATAATTAATCAATTGGTTTTACCAAATACTAATAATATAATTTACAAACAAATATTCCAATTTACATATTTCCAACATTATGGTGCTTAAAAACATATTGGAACTTCTAACTGGAACGTTAAAATTAAACAGATAGACACAATCAATAATTGAGATAAAAAGTGAAGTACCCAACATATGAGAATTCTTGGGTCATTAGTATCCAATGAATAGTACATAAGTTATTCTATAATATCTAAGAAGAGATGTGTTGTCCTCTCATGCATATTACTTTTTATTTTATTTTTTTGGGTGAACTCTCATACATATTACTTTTTTTTTTGGTAAATTCTCTCATACATATTACTTTATCATTAAAAATGTATCCTACTATTATATATATGAATACATTTTGATGTCAATTTATTAAACCTTGATTTCATCAAACTACCTTATAAGTTTTTAACATGTCACTCCTCTGTAACTTGTTTTTCTTATTTTCCTTTTTTTTTTTTTAATGTTTCTTATCACTGCAACATGCACACTCAAACTTAACTATTTTTCTTTTCTTTTTTTAAATGCACACTTAAACATATAAAAGTGTAGTATTCTGTAAATATCTTCAAATTTTGGTTTTGTAGTTGACATTCTGACTTGGTTGACAAAAAAGAAAAGGAAAAAAATATTGGTCATCTTGCAATGTTTAAATATTTGGCCAAATAAAATTTTAAATATTGTAATTTATGGATGTTGAGTACCCAGACCTAATTCCCTTATAGAGACTAATTTGGTCCATGTTTCACCAAAGACAGTGATAGTACAACATTTCACCAAATCAAATCAACTATAAAAACAATTTTGATGGTGGAAGTTGACAACCATTTTCTAAATAATTAGAAAACCAAATTTATAAACAGTTAATTTATTTATGGACATTCAATTTATTATTCCTCTTTTTCTTTTCGTGATAAAATACATTGTGGTTATATTTCAAATATAGTTTTTTTTTTTTTTATAAATAAAATAACATCTCAACAGTAAAATTATTAAAAATACATTTTCAGGTGAAATGTTCAACTTTTTTTGAATGCAAAATTTTTTCTCCCCAATGGAAAAAAAAATCCCAAAATTGTTTTTAAAGTTATGAAGATGAATTGTTATAATTACGAAAATATCCCCA
The DNA here is from genome assembly GCA_003254975.1 of Ochetophila trinervis. Classification (NCBI taxonomy): domain Eukaryota; kingdom Viridiplantae; phylum Streptophyta; class Magnoliopsida; order Rosales; family Rhamnaceae; genus Ochetophila; species Ochetophila trinervis. The sequence continues at coordinate 69,678 of QANX01002064.1, read as the reverse complement.
GTCTTTTACAAATATGAATATCTAGCTGGGAAATGAGAATAAGATAATACAAAGGCAATTTAAGGAATTATGATTCCCCAACGAATCTTTTAATAATAGTAGTACCGCCTGATCCCCATTTCGAAAAGATTCAAAATCCAATGGCAGTAAAAAATGTAACTTTACCAACAAACCAACAAACCTGCAGAAAATAAAATAAGAAAAATCAAAATTGTTTTTTTAAATTTTTTGTTGTAAATTATTTAATAATTTAATTTTCTAAAAAAAGAATTGGGTTTGCTGTCTGTCTCTGTGTTTCTTGCTTGTGGATCATCCATCTTCCTGCTTGTTGAAGCAACGGCTGTGATAAACTGTTAGCTTTGGATACAATCCATGGCCCCACAACAAACTTTCCTTCTGTCTCTCTCCCTCTCTCCTCTTTCCTTCTTCTTCAAATGACTTCCAAGATATACTGCTAGCCTCCATTTTTACAACCACAACTAGAAGCTCCTTTCGAGTGTTTGCATTTCCAAGAACTGGGTCTCATTCTTCATATGCTTGTTTTTTGTCGGTCTCTTTTGTTTTTCTCATTTGGGTTATAGTTTGCGTGTGCTTGATCTGCTGTTGCTTCCTTCTTTTTTGAGTTTTTTGGTTGTTTTTTGGAGGAAGTGCTTGTGGGAATGAAGTGGATGTGAAAAAAAGTGATAAGACTTTGGTACGAGAAAAATGGTTGGTACGGCTACAAATGGGAGAAGCCGGCATGCTTTTTCGCTGGTTAATGGGGGACACGATATGGGTCCGAACAGTGCTCCGGCGAGTAATGCTGGTTCGGAATGTGGTGGCATTGAGTTCACTAGAGAGGATGTTGAAGCATTGCTAAATGAAAAACCCAAAAGGAAGGACAGGTTCAATCTCAAGGTCAGTTGTGATTTTGAGTATTTTGGGTTTCTGAGTAAAATTTCTTTTCGGATCGTTTAATTTTCTTTTGCATTCTATCTTTATGAGAGAGTGTCTTTTGTTACTGAAGATTTAGTGCTTACCTCGTATAGTGTAGCTCGGGTTGTGGGTTTTAGTAATTTTTTTTCATAAATTTATTGATTTTATAGGAGAAATGTGATCTTTTAACGGAGTATATCAAAAGGCTTAAACTTTGCATCAAATGGTTTCAAGAGATTGAGTCAAGCTACTTATTTGATCAAGAGAAGTTGCAGGATAGGTTGATTGAGGCGGAGCAGAACTGTAGTAAAATGGGTAATGAATTATTTTTATTTTTATTTTTTAATTCTGTTTCATTGAATTCTATATGAAGTTACTTATGAAAGTAACCAGATTTGTTTGATTATAGAAATACTACTGGAAAGCAAAGAAGAGGAATTGAATTCCGTTACTGCGGAGCTCAGGAATAATTATTCTTCTTTAGAAGAGAAATTTTCGAAGGAAGAATTGGACAAATTGGTAAGCAAGGCGAAGCTTCTATCCAGTATGTTTTTAGTCTTGTGATTGCTGTAAGCTTTTTAATACTTAAAAATAACAATCAGGCTGCAATGGAGGCTCTCACAACCGAAAGAGAGGCCAGACTTAATATTGAGAGATCACAGAATTCCCTCTCCGAAGAGCTTGGGAGAACTCAACGAGAGCTCTCAAGTGCTAACCAGAAGGTAAAATAGAATATGGGTTCCTTTGTTGTCCTTTTATCTTTGGCCTTTTTCATGTCTTATAGACTTAGACTTCTAAAAATTTGGATTGGGTTTTGAATTCTGCAGATGTCATCACTTAACGATATGTACAAGCGCTTGCAAGATTACATTGCAAGCTTACAGCAGTATAACAGTAAACTTCACACAGATCTTTCTACTGTTGAGGATGACCTGAAGCGTGTAGAGAAAGAGAAGGCTAGCATGGTGGAGAACCTAAGCATGTTAAGGGGTCAACTTACAATGTTAAAAGTGAGTATCTTTACTGGATCCACTTCCCATTGCATAAGATAGTTTTACTTATGATTTATAGAAATTCCTGCTTCTAATGGGTGGCTGAAAAAATGAAGCTAGGATCCTTCAGATGGTATTTTAGATTTCTTAATATGCTTCAAGTGAAACTCCTTGGACAACAATGAAATAATGGTTTACAATAATGATCCCAGATAATGTAGGGCGAACCTTATTTTGTGATGTAGCTCCTTAATGCTGTAGTTTAGTGATGAAAGACAAATGGTGGGGACCGTGGAGTAGGTGCCTACATGTCTAGCTGGTGATCAAAGACCTGATGATGAAATCCATTGCTATTGAATCTCACCTCTCCCAGGATGGGGTTTTTTAAAATGGAAAGAACCTCTGCCTTTATGTAGTTAGATGGCCTCAATGGACCTCTGGTGGGCTAAAAGGATGGTTTATATTGCTGTCATTACTCAGATAGAATCTTGAATTCCTCAAGGAAATCATCTCTAGATTTTTTTGAAGTCAAGGTTTCCTAGAAGCTCTTTTCATTTGTTTTAAGTCTTTTAAATTATATTTATGTGGCTGGTCTTATTTTTGTTTACATGGGACAATTCTTATTGTTCACTTGTGACTTTAGCAACCATGTTGGAATTCTTTAAGGGTATTATTCAATGGGTTAAGTTTATGTAAATCTTAAGTTGAAGAGAGTTTCCTTCTCTTCCATTCCATTTCAGTATATCCATTTTAACTTGTAGCAAATTTTATCTTTGGATTATATGTAGACATCTCATGATGAGGCTGTAAAGCAGAGGGATACTCTGGTTAACGAAGTTGCATCCCTTAGAGTGGAGTTGCAGCAAGTAAGAGATGATCGTGACAGCCTGCTACTCCAAGTGCAGGCTTTGACAGCTGAAGTTGTGAAGTATAAAGAGTCTACAGAAAGTTCTTGTTCCCAGTTGGATAACCTGACAACAAAAACAAATGAACTAGAGGTCCTTATTATTATTATTTTTATGCTGTTTTTATTTGCAATAACTTTATTCTTCCTGGTAAACAGTTTAGGATATTGGCTTCTTTTCAGGAAAGGTGCATGTCACAAAGTAATGAGATAATAACATTGAAGGACTGTCTAATGAATGCAGAAGAGAAACTTCAGGTGATAATAATACATGGTGTTGAGTTCATAAAATAAGTAAAAGATTTGGGATATGTGCCATATTGTTTTCAGTGCAACACATGATCGCTATAATTTCTGTTGGAAAATCTTTTTAATTTTGATTCTGTTATTTTTCTAGCTGTCCGACCTATCTGCACTAGAAACAAGAACAGAATATGCAGAGCAAAAGAATCTTATAAGTGTGTTACAAAATCGTCTAGCTGATGCAGAATCTAAAGTTATTGAGGGAGAGATGCTCCGTAAAAAGTTACACAATACCATCCTGGTAATTCTTCTGTCACACCTTCTTGACAGAAACATCATTTACATCTTACTAAACTCTCTCATACTGTAGGAACTGAAAGGGAACATTCGAGTATTCTGTAGAGTGCGACCTTTGTTGCCTGATGAAGGTTCTAGCAGTGAAGGGAAAGTTATCTCTTATCCAACATCAATGGAAGCTCATGGACGGAGCATTGATTTAGTGCAAAGCGGTATGTCTAGAAAAAATAAAAAAATAGAAAAAGATATAAAGATAGCAAGTTGTTTTTAGTATCATTCATGCCTACTTTTTGTTTATTATACTCAAAAAAGGTTAATATCATCATCAGGGCAAAAACATTCTTTCACATTTGACAAAGTTTTTATGCCTGATGCATCGCAAGAAGATGTCTTTGTAGAAATTTCACAGCTTGTACAAAGCGCTCTTGATGGTTACAAGGTGATTCTGAGCTCCAATAAATTTCAATTACTATCTGTGTTCATACCGAGCAGTGAAGTAATATTATCTTGTTGAATAATTTTCTGTTGAAAGTTTTTTTTTTTATATGTTGGGAAAGTTTAGATTTACAGTAATCCTTCAACATTTAAATGCATGTGTTATATGCTCATATATCATATTTACAGATTTCATTTGATAAAAATGTTACTTTTTTCTTTTTCTTTAAATGCAATTGATTATTATAACATGGCCAATTTTGCTCATTAGACATTTTGTTTGTATGTGTGTTATTTTAAGTTGATTGTAGGTATTACCATTTGTAACAGTATTTTTGTTTTGTTTTTTAATATCATCTTTCCTATTTGGCTGATGCATATGGTAGTTGATAGAGATTCATCTATTTTACATAGGCAACTGCATCCAATTTGTTCGTTTACACCACTAGTTATTTTCAGCATATAAAACTTAGTCAGAAATGTGGCTTCTTTTTCCAGGTTTGCATTTTTGCCTATGGTCAAACAGGTTCTGGCAAAACCTATACCATGATGGGTAAACCAGGGCTCCCAGAGCTAAAGGGGTTGATACCTCGTTCACTAGAACAGATATTTCAAACTAGACAATCTCTTGAACCACAAGGTTGGAAATATGAAATGCAGGTTAGTGGAAATCTCTCTCTCTTTTAGTTCTCTGCCCTGCGAATATATGGTGCCAACCTCTTATCTTTTTCTAATATTTTTCCTTTGCAAATACTTTTAGGTGTCAATGTTGGAAATATACAATGAAACTGTTCGTGATTTGTTATCTACAAATAGATCATCTACAGATATCTTACGATTAGAAAATAGTAATGGCGGTAAACAATACACAATCAAGCATGATGCAAATGGTAACACACATGTCTCTGATCTTACAATTGTGGATGTTCGTAGTGCTAAAGAAGTTGCATTTCTTTTAAACCAGGCTGCAAATAGCAGGTAACAGAATCTTGTTTCAATATTCAAGTTCTTCCTTTCCTGGTTTATTATATCTGTATCTTGAGGAGTTGATTCGAGAAATTGATAGCGTTTACAACTAATAACTAGAAAATCATGCTTGTTATGTTGCATATTACTTTATATCTTGTTTGTCTTATTGTGCTGAACTTTTTGGTGCGGGAGTAATGCTTTTTTGTTGTGATATAACTTCTCAGACACAAAACCTTGTATTTAAAAAAAGTTTTCAAACTTGTTCATATAAACTATTATATTCTGAAGTCTATTTGACTATTATCTTAAATGTGTACGCGATCCAAACTAGTGAACCCTGAAGTTCTTATGTTTTACTTGGCATTTAGGTCAGTAGGCAAGACCCAAATGAACGAGCAGTCATCAAGAAGCCATTTTGTTTTCACACTACGGATATCTGGTGTTAATGAGGTATCAATGTCCTCTATTTCTATCATCTAAAGGTTTTAAGCAATAGATGTTTTGATTATTTGTCTTCTCATGTGCTGTGTTGCTGTTGTAACGTACTTTGCTAATTAAGTTTACTCTTTTATCTACCAGAGCACTGAACAACATGTACAAGGTGTATTGAATCTTATTGATCTTGCTGGAAGTGAGCGACTTTCTAAGAGTGGCTCTACAGGAGACCGACTGAAAGAAACTCAAGTATATCATCAAAACCTTTTTAATATATATCTGTTTATTACATATCTTTATTTTTCTTTATTAATTATCATTTTTACCTTTTCTATTCTAAAAGTTTTTTCTTTTTAAATCAGGCCATCAATAAAAGTTTGTCATCCTTAAGTGATGTTATTTTTGCCTTGGCAAAGAAAGAGGACTACGTCCCATTTAGGAACTCAAAGCTGACATATCTTCTTCAGGTAATTTCCTTACAGATTTATGAAGATGGTTTTAATTCATTTATTTTGATGGTTTTAGTGATGTTATGGACTGCTCACTCCTAATATGACAGAGAAATTCTCTTTATTCACCTCTGAACAATGAACCAAAATATAGAAAAGAAAAATCTCTAGAGTTTATCACCATATTTAGGACATTCTAATTCATATATGAATATTTAATCAGCCATGTCTTGGAGGAGATTCGAAGACATTGATGTTCGTAAACATCTCCCCCGATTCCTCCTCAGCGGGTGAGTCACTCTGCTCACTTCGTTTTGCTGCTCGGGTAAATGCTTGTGAGATAGGAATTCCGCGGCGTCAAACCAATATGCGGCTTTCAGATTCACGTTTGAACTACTATTAATCTTTTATAGATAAAAATGTCCCTCTCATTGGATGCAAATGATATTGTATCTGTATCACTAATATTATAAAGTGAGGTTGAGAGTGATGCTAACATAGGCTTATTTGTATAGTGAAGAAAATATTCTGTACTAGCTTAAGTGCAAAAATTCATGTTTCTAATCCTTAAAAAGTTCTAATTGTCTGAGCTTGGTTTCTTTAACAGAAACCCTCGCAGGAAATTCTACTCTGATGTGTTTGATTTATTTTATGCTTTTGAATACTGAATCGATCCAAAGCAGAAAGTTTCATGGTTTGCTAACACAGAACACTAAGCTGCTTATTAATTTGCAAAACTGATAAATGTAGAATTGTTACTTTATATTGTCCATTCAAATAATTGGCCAACCTTTCCATTTATCAGACGAACAGATATTTAGAGACTCATGCCATTCGGTCCATGACCTCTTGGAGAATAACCTTAATGTCTTTGTAAAATGTCTCGGTCTGTGTCAGATTACGCTGCTTAGCTGCGTCGTCTAGCTGCAAAATTGGAAAAAAAAAACTTTCTTAAGCAGCTGAATTGAACTTCCAAAACAGAAGAGAGATTAATGTGAGACTGTTTATGTTTACCTTCTCCACATTGTCAAACAATCTGTTAGCCAGATCAGTGAGAGGTTGCTTGCCGTCAACTGTTGCTGCAGAGATAAGTTTGTCGAAATCGTAGTACATGAAGGTGGACTTGAGTCGAAGATACTTCTGGACATAGTTCAGTGTATCTTGTCCGATCAAATCCTCCATGGCCAGGAGATCAAATGCACATTTCCTCAGCCTATACATTCTACCTTTGGTAGGAATATTTGCTATGTAAACTCCTTTTTTAAGAAAAGAACGAGTGCCCGTCTTCTCATTTGCGATATCTATCATGGAAAGTAGAAAAAGAAAGTTTCTCTTTGAGTCTCTGATATGAGAGACAGAGACCAAACTGAAAAACATGCAGAAGTACTTAAGCAAGTCTTGGATACTGAACTGGAAACAGGAAATGCTTACTGTTATATACAGAAGGAACAGGTAAAGGGCCTGTGATCCAGAACCCATTTCCTTCAGCAAGAGAGACTCCACTGCAGGTGTTCCCAACAAGTGTCATGGAGGCAAGGCCAAGTGCTAGCCTTCTTGTAGTTTGCGGAGAGTGTTCTTGTTGTTGTTGTGAATCGTCATTGGTTTTCTTGCATAGAAATTTAATTGTTTTTACTCTCTTTTGTGTTCGTCGGCGAATGCTCGGAAACTTTGCAATACCTGGCAGAGTTTCAGAGACTCCATTGAAGTTTGCTAGACGGGCCATGGTAGAAGAAGCGAGTGAGGAAATGGAATTTTAGCAAACTGATAAAGTGGGGTGGTTACGATTTTAGTTGTATCCATTAGGAAAGAGCTAGCTACTACTGACCACCAGAAGGATATCCATATGAAGGATAATTTGGTCATTGCACTTCATGTTTAAATTCTTTCCACTTGTTTTCCTAAGATATGGTATATTTTCTCCATTCTTTTGACCATTGTTTTCCCTCCTTCCGAAGGTACAACTACAAACACACCTTATTCTTTTGTTTTGTTTGGTAATTAAAGATACAAAAACACCTATTGGATAGAAAATGCAAAAGTAGAGTAATATTAGAAGTATCATCTAATCTATTAAATATGTCATTACAAATACGTAATTTTCTATCTCACAAATCTAAACTCATGAAAATCTTGAAAAAACTTTTTGTATATAAAGTTTTGCTATTCATCACCAGCATTGACGATCACCAATGAAACTAAAGCTAAAATGACAAATACTAATTAGATACAGTTTAAATATATATTATTTTTATAGTAAAAAATTAATCAGGCAAAATCAATCATTTTAAAATAGTCAAATAACAGAATAATATATATGTTTCATTGATGATCGATCACTATTAATAACAAATAACATTTTTACACAAGAGATAATATCCTTTTTTCTATTAATTAGTTTAGTGACATGTGTGATGGGTTCACGGTTGCCTAGTCTAATCTCATTAGTCCATATTATGCATAATCAATGAAAGAATGGTAGACAATAAAAAAACCTTTGTGATTTGGTATAACAAATCATTCATCATTAAACACTTAATAATATTGATGTAAAATCCACATGCTTTAATTTATCACCGGTGGACGTTGCATATGATTATACGTTATTTACTTTACATTGTATGTAATAATTGAAAGTGACACAGATAATATGACGTAACCATTAGATATAATATTTTCTCCACAAAATGCAATACGAAGTTAATATATAAAGAGCGAGAGTGTAGCAGTATTAATAGTTAATGGTTTTGGTTATTCCCTCCCTGAAATCCCATTTGCAAGGTCTTCCTTTTCCTACAGAACAGTAGCAGTACTAGTAGTTAATGACTTGTCCCTGTGATTAATTCTGCAGAATTTGATATAAATTACTTTCTTGTTTTCGCCAAAAATATTCTCTAACCTTTCTTAATTATTAACAAAATCAGGATGGTAGATAACAAAAAGTAGCTAATTAATTGCAATATCTATGTAGTTTACTTGTTTTTCCAGTTGAAATGATAAGAAATCTCACCTGTACTGTTGAACAATGTACAGAAAGATGCTTTAAGTTCTTCCTTTTTTTTGTTTTTTTCTTTTTTTTGGGTGGAATATTTGTTTCTACTCATATCCAAATTAGAAAATATTTTGCATCAACTATTTTGTTGATTACAAGTTACAAATACAAATAGTTTGATTTCTGGTTTGATCTTTCATTTTCCAATATTCAACATATAAAATATATTGGTTGCTGTTTAATATGATAGTCCTTTTAATTCATAAATTTCTCAAACCATCCAATCATACTGTAGTTGGTATTTCAACATCACAAAACCAGAAAGGGATAGAACTTGCAAAGCATCTTCATGATTTCCATGTACCATTTTTTTATGGAGAAAAAGGACATACTAATCAAGTATTATTCTGTTTTATTTTATTTATTTACCAATAAGAACATATAAACTGTGCAACTTGCTTTATAATTTTTTTTTTCTTTTCCTTTTTCCTGGAAATTCAAGAGTAAATGCGACAATTCTGATTGCTTGTCTGTGTCAATCTCACTCAAGGAAAGTGTAGACCCTTTTGTCTAATTAGAAAGCTTAAAAACGTTCATATACGTTTTATGATCAAATACATAGCATTTGAAGTTATAGAGTTTAACTTATATATTATCAACAAGTTACACTGAGAGATTGACGTGGTCATCTTTTGCTTTTCTTTTTGTGGAGCTAGAAAACGATAATCCATTTAGTGCAGAGGATATTTCTAAAACGCAAAAAAACAAAATTGCTAATTTAATTTATAATAGGGTATATGATTATGATTTTATGATGATCATAGATTTGGATAAAGCAAATATCCTTTGTGGATATATATGCAAGAATAAGTACTAAAAGTGGGGTCCTGGTAATATATATTTATCAATTTCATTTCCATCCTGATCCAAATCCAAAGCCAAAAGTCAAAACAATTACATCAAAAACAAAAAAAAGGTTAATGAAAGAAGCTGGACACCTTGTTGAATTTATAATTTAAAATTTATAATATAGCCAGTCCAGACTCCAGAGTCCAGACCAGTATATAAACCCCACAAAGACAAGTGGAAGATAATAGGAGGAGGAACTAACAATCTAACATGGATGGACATGACCAGCTCAAGAAGTCTAGGGTCATCATAGTGGACTCTAAAAGATCTTGGGATTTCTTCATCTCTCAAGCTACCAATCAAGGCTGCCCTGTGAGTGAATATATATATATATATATATATATATATATATATATAGACACACACACTCCATTAGTTCTCTGGTTCAGATTATTTTTGTTTTATTTTCATAGATTTAGCATAGTGGTAAAACCATTGAGAATATATTTTCAGATCATGAATTTAATCCGGAATTCCCTTCCTTTTTAGTTTAGAATATATTGACAATATATATATATATATATACATATTTTGCTCTTAATTTCTAGGAAAATTTTCCATACTATATATATATTGATACTATGGAGTTCGAATCATGCATCATGCAGTTTTGGAGACTAATCTGAAGTGAAGGTGCTAGTTCAGAATGAAAAAGTAAATGAATTTGGTTAAAATATTTTGTTTGATGAAAAATTTCAGGTTGTGGTACATTTTAGTGCTGCTTGGTGCATGCCTTCTGTGGCCATGAATCCTTTCTTTGAGGAACTGTCCTTGAGCTACCAGGATATTCTGTTTCTCTTGGTTGATGTAGATGAGGTTAAGGTACCATATCTATTTTCTTTTCCACTATGATATTCATTTTCTTCTGCAAAAATTAAAAATAAAAAAATTGAAAATGCATTTGTGTTTGTATAAGGACTTCACTCATACCAAAGAATTCATAAATTAATTTAATTCATATTTTTTTTTGGGGGTGGAAGAAAATATTATAATATTTTCTTGAGAAATTAAAAAGAAACAAAGTCTTCAATCCTGCTGTTATGCTTTTACGATTCTTTCAGTGGTTCAAACTCTCAATCTCATCTTGTTCACATGACCTGTTCTTTCTCTTTCTTTATATTATATATCAAGTCACAAGACCCTTCAAAACCCTTTAAATTAAAGTAATTTTCTCTGCAGAGACACAGATATAGTGGCTATTCTTAATTTATTGGTATCCATTTTAATTAACATTATATTTAATGCTGTTGACACATCTCTGTCAATCCCATTGGAGATTTTAATGTAATACGTTGACTGTAAATTAGGTGATAGATTCCACTAATTATTCCATTAATCACTGAAATATTGATGATGTGAGACATTCACAATTAACTCAGGTTGTAGCCTCCAAGATGGACATAAAAGCCATGCCTACCTTCTTGTTGATGAGGGAAGGAGCTCCAGTTGATAAGCTTGTGGGTGCTAATCCTGAAGAGATGAGGAAAAGGATCAATCATTTTATTCTTTCCATTCGCTCAAACAAAACCAGTTAAATCGATGTGGAAAGCCAACCCTTTTCTTTAATCAAAATTCAAGATTTGGGAAAATTACAAAATGAAGAATTGGTGTCTTTTTCACAACTTTCCAAATTCTATGACTTTTTTGTACATTGGTTTTGAATGCTGTAATTAAGAGTGCATTAAAGTTTGTAAGTGGGTATTCTTTTGATTAAATACCCATCAAATTCAAGTTTGTAAGAGTTGGTGTCTTTTTCCCTCTTAAGTGTTCTATTTTTTATTTTACAAGCAAATGTTTCTTGAATCTGTTTCCCACGCTAGTTTTGTTCAAAAATAATATTAGAGTTATAAAAAAGTATTCATTAAATTTATTTAATTACCTAATGATGTAGCATATAATGTAACAATATTCAATTGCACACAATGTTACCTCTGGTTTCTGCCATAAAACCATTTATTTTCTTAACAAAATTCGCTTATTAATAAAATATCCATTTAAGAAGTACTACTGGATAAAATGAAAAGAAAATAATATTAATGAATTATACCACAGTAAGTGATAAAAATTAATCCAGCACAATTTATTACAAATATTATCAATAATATTAATGGATAATACCACAAGTAAGTGATAAAAACGCTAGGATTCCATTCCAACATTTTAAAAGAGAGTACCAAATGTGAGGGGGGACAAAAAGAACACATGGAAATACGAAAATTAAAAAAGAAATATTGTGTAAAGAAAAAATAAACCTAATAACAAAAGTACGTTTTAGTTTTTAGTATCAATATAAAGCAAAAGAGTAACTTAAATAATTCTAATAAGCACAAATAAATTAGGTCTTATTTCGCATTGTTTCTGCTTCTTATTTTTTATTTATTTTTATTTTTATGTTTTTTAAAAAAAGTAATGAAAAAAATTACTTTTTACTAGTTTTAGTTAAAAACTTTTTTAAAATATTCAAACACTCATAAAAATTTATGCAAATATTTTTAAAATTACTTTTAACTTCTCAAAAATTATACTAAACAGAATCTACGTATGGATGTTATATAGCATGATCAAGACAATGTAAAAGTAGAAAAGCAGAAAACTTGCGTGGAAGAGAAATAGCTAGCTGCGTGAAGGCAAAAGGCAGAAGGGCAAATATGAAAATCAAAATAATCACGTTTTCTAATTGCTTGTAAAATGCTAAAATTGGTAGTTCATAAAAAATAGGCATTAAATGCCAGTGGAAGGGGTAACGTGGCAACAAGGCTTGCCGTATTTGATGTTTGTTTACAGCTTCAAAATTTGTGGATTTACCCCAAAAAAAAAAAATTTCATGTGGTTTTCAGTTTTTAAAATGTCATTAATATAAATTCTAAGAAAGAATATTTCAAAAAATATATATATTATAAGAAAGAAGAAAAAGTTGGTGTTGTGATAAGAATTTATTGCACTGTGAATATGACTGTTTAGGAATTTGTTAAGATAGGAGAATTTAACATGTGAACAAATTAAGACTATTTTTTTTTTCCAATTTATAATTTTCGAAAGCCAAAAAGAACAAACGTGTTAATCAAACCAGCACTTGCTGCATGTGGAAATGTGCAAAGCATGGAAATTGTGAGTGAAATTAGCCTGAGAAATGGTGGTCAAATTTGCTATGTTATTATAAAGAATGAAAGTAATTTAAAAACTCTAAACTATGATGTTGAATGTAAGGTGTCCTTGCTTTAGGCCTTAATCTGCTTTTCATGTTTTTTTTTTTTTTTGAAGTTGTCCTTCAAATATAAGTACTAAAATTAGGTGGTCCACGCAGTTTCAAAACACAAAAATAATGTGGATCTTATGTGTGAGTTCCATATAAATTTATATTTTAGAATCACATGGCTTCAAGACTATTTAATGGTCCATATTGTCCGTCGTTCCATAATGGTTCAAAAATGATGATAGCAGACACCGAACAAGATCTTGATCCTAGAAGAAAGGGAGATGTGAAGACAAGCTCAAAGAATAGTGGATAGGCAAAACTTAAATATAATTGATTTACCGAATGGAGCAACGAAAGAAGGACAACCCTCATGACCTTAGTTAAGGTTTTCATTAGATCAAGAAGGCAGGCCTAATCAAGTCCCCTACCTCCATAAAATATGAGAGGATCAATATGAAACCTTCTCAGTTAGCAAATATCTAATCAATATAAGATAATTTAAAAAGAAAACATGTTGTGGAAGAAGCTATGGAAATTAAAGATCTGTAATCATTTGAAAATCTTTTTTTAAAGGATGGTGATATGGGTGATTCCAACTAAAAAAGTGCTAGCGAGAAGATTTAAATGGTATTAATATTAGGTGTGATATTTGTGGGGAAGATACTAAATCTTTGTTTCATCTGTTTAAGAAATGCCAGGGAATTGGAATTATAGCTTTTGCAAGCAAATAGGGGTTCAAAATGAAAAGCTTTGTGGCCAACATTGGAAGTTGGTAGAGTTTTGTATTAACCCAACCTTGATATCAAATCACTATAGTTCCAATAAAAAATTCATTACAATGTTCTTTGTTGTTCTTTTCTATCATGTGTGAAAATTTATAAACGAGACACTCTTTAAGAAAGAGTAACTCATTAAGGAAATAGTTGATATGTTAGAAATGCTTATAAATGAGTTCATGAATAATATTAACACAGTTTTGGAGAAGAATGACTAAGGGGACAACATAGAACTTTGGATAGTTTCGTCGATAGATTGAGAGAAAGTTAATGTGGAATGGATGCGACTTACAAAGACCGACAATCAATAGTGGCAATGTGGATTCTTGATAACATGGGCATAACTAAATTTCATACTTCTCACATTTGTTCGAGTGATTTTCCATATGATGCGGAAGTTACGGTATTGGAGTGGGCTAGTGGTATAGTTGAGGAGAAGACGACTCAAAAAGGTAAAATGTTTGCCATGACATCTTCTAGATTCATCATAAATTAAAATCTTTGAAATGGTGATTAAGTGAAATGCTAGTTCCTCAAATAAATTAGCTGATTTGTTAGCAAAGCATACTCTAGTTGCTGGATTTAATTTATCAATAATGCAAGTATTACTAAAATGTTTACTAAATTTATTTACTAAATAACGTGGCTAATAATTATTTGATTTATTATATTTGATAAACTTACTCATCAAATAATCATATTCAGATTATACGAATATACAATTAATATCTTAAAATATATTATTTGATAAATTATTTTTATCAATATTTTAATATATATATATAAAGCATTACTGTTTAATTTACACTTTTATTCTTCTATTTGAACTCTCCCTTAGAACCTTATTAACATCTAACTTTAATGCCATAGGAAGAGAGTGATTTATAAATCCTCATTTTAGAGCTCTAATGCATTTTTCATTATATATATAAAATAAAAAATAAAAAAATGTTAAGGCCACATATATCCTACCCTTTCCCTTTTTCCAACAAATCAAGCCTCACCAAATGCCTCATGACATGTCAGCACCCATTGTACTTCCATTATCCACAGCAATATGCAGCTGCAATTCTTAGACTTGGGTCCACCTACACTACAATCATCAAAATAGTTAGACTTGAAAATCCCTTGGACTTGTTCCACAGAATCGATGAAAGAGAAAAATTCTCTTGAGAGAGAATTATTATTATAATTATTATATTGAATGGATTTTATTGGCTCATCAATATAGTTATTTAAATTTATATATTTGTTTAAAAAATAAAATTAAATGGTCATCACTCTCTAGATCAGTGTTGCAAGCTAATAATTTTAATATTTATATAAACCAATTAAAGAAATATGAATATTTTATAATTATCCCTACCACAAAAATCAACTTAATGATGATATACACTTCTGAATGAACTCTTCTTTTGTTCTTTCTTCATCCGCTTCAAATCTCCAACAATTTAAAATGTAATCCTAGCATGAAGATTCTTAAACCTAATCCAGAATTTTTTTTTTTATTTATTTTTTATTTTTTATAATTCTCTATATACTAAATAAAAAAATAAAAACAGAAAATTGAATATGAAGCCCAAGAGCCCAAAATGTTAGAATGAGGCCCAAAACCCACAAACGCGTTTACTCTCAGGTGGTAGAGCTATGACCACACCACCTGCCACCAATTTCCCATCATCGCCTTCAGATTCCCCGCTTTTTTCCCTCAAACCCCCTTCTTCGTCCCTCTTCTCCAAACGCCCAAACCCATCAATTTTCCAACCTGTTTGGTTCCAAGTTCAACTATATTCCCCAGCCGGATTACCCCAATTTCCGGCACCAATCCAGAATGGTCTCCCCGGAAAACACCAACTGGTTCATCGATTACGGCTTGATCGACGATATCCCTGTCCCCGATGCTAATTTCCAAGTTTCATCCTCGGGTTTTAACTGGCCTGTTCAGACCTTAAACGGCTCCTCCAGTGTCAGGTTCCCTATACTAAGATCTCTTCCCAATTATAAATTTTAGTGTTTTTATTATTACTTATTTTAAAGTTCGATTCTTTTTGTCAATTTTGGTTTTTGGAAGTCTGAATTTAATTAGGGTTTGAATTATTTGAGTTGATTGTGGCAAATACGAGATTGGTTGGGTGACTTTGTTGATTTTGGTGATTCATGTGTTGGAATTCTGGTTCCTGTTACTAATTCTGAGCCATTTCTTTGCTGAAATTTATGAATGGTTTGAAGAAGTTGGTTCTTTTGGGCGTTTCTAGTGGTTGTAAATGTGTATCACTAGGATTTATGGTTGGAATTGGTTTTTGATCGAGTGGTTTTTTTCGTCTGCTTGTTTTCAGCAGGTTGAAGTTCTATATGCATGTGAATAGTCTATTAGATTAAACATATATTTCAATGCACTATTTTGGTTGATGTGCTGAGCGGTTGTGGGAGTATTCGTAGTTTCCCACCAAATTGTAAGTTTATTCAGAAGTTTTTGTGTGCATCTACAGCGAACAGTAGGGTCTCTATTGACTGTTTTTCTTTCCTTATAAAATTGAGAGTTCTTTTCTCTGATTTATAATGTTGGGTGAAATATATTTTATGATCTAGTGGAGCTTAGCATTTAACTTTTAGCGACTTTGCAATTTGGCCCATCTGTCATTTGCACGTCAGCTCGTACTCAAATTTTATGGGAAGTCACTGTTTGATATTGTGGTCTCTTGAAAAAAGTAGAAGTCAACAACCCAGGATCTTTTCTAGGGGTTGAAGCAAGTGGTTCTCGTAATTGTATATAGGTTTGCCTAAAGTGAAATATCCACTAACCCATTCATCTATTTAGTTTTATTCTTAGATTTATATTCTACAGTTATTTTTTTGTTTTTTTTGGTCATCAACAAGATTATACTGTTGAAATGCGGGTTTGGATGAAAATCTTATCAGTAAATGTTTTACGTCTTTGAATCATGTGTATAGGTTTTCCTAAAGTGATATATCCGCTCACACATTCATCTAAGTAGTTTTATTCTTGGATTTAATTCTACAGTTCTTTCCTTTTTTTTTTTTTTGGTCATTAACAAGATTATATTGTTGAAATGGGGGTTAGATGAAAATATCAAGCACAAAATGTTTTATGCCTTTGAATTCTGTACTTGGACTAGTGGACCTGACCCTATTCTATCTTTGGACTTACCATGCGAGCACTTTAACGCTAATAGACGAGATACTTTTAATTTAAATTTTGGCTTCCTTTTGGTTCGTAAATGAAAGAGGTGATCAAATTGTTGGATGTTATTTAGAATCCTTTTAATTTAGATGTGTCAGATGAAAGAATTTGAACTCTTAGTGGCACACTGTCTCGTTCAGTAAAAGTAAAGGAAAAAATTGTCAAGTTCAAGTGTTGTACTCCAGTTCTTAGTGATTTTGAAGATTGATATAGATAAAGTGCTTTATTTCACCTGGGGTAGGTGAAATTCTTTGAAGACTGAGATTCAGTTTTTATGTTTCTCATAATTTGTTCTACGCTGACCATTTCCTCCTCTCCTATTTTTCTGCTGTCCCCCATATAAATCTCTTGTATTTTATGATTTATTTTAAATGTAAAAATTCCAAATTATCATACTTGTATAGTTGTATTCCAATTTCTTTCTAACTTTTAACTTGGCTACACTCCTGTAACTACATAATTTGGTTCTAGTGTGGAGATTGATGGCTCATTAGGAGATTCAGATGGCGTTAAGGAATCTGGCTCAAAAAAGAGGTATGAAGTTTTCTGCTTTTTCTGCTCTATTTTTAGTTTAAATGAAAGAGTTAGGTCCATTTTACACAACAAATATATTGTTCTCCCTGACACATAAAGGATTGATGGCTTAACTTGTCCATTTTTCTCATAAAGTTGTGCTGTTTGCTTTATGTGAGCTTTGCATAGATTACAGTAGCCAGACTTGATGAATTTATTCAATTTTTTTCATGCTAGATTAACTCCTGCTAAAGCAGTCACAGAAAAAGAATTTGACAAAAGAAAAATTTGTTTTTTAATCAGGAGCATATGCATGTTGGGTGCATTTTTCTATTAATTAGCTGCCATGCCATTCATATTTTGGC
Organism: Ochetophila trinervis; assembly: GCA_003254975.1. Classification (NCBI taxonomy): domain Eukaryota; kingdom Viridiplantae; phylum Streptophyta; class Magnoliopsida; order Rosales; family Rhamnaceae; genus Ochetophila; species Ochetophila trinervis. The sequence continues at coordinate 52,089 of QANX01002064.1, read as the reverse complement.
TACTGGCATAAATGTTGTGATAGAAGCTGATCTGATGATTTTGTGAATTTGAATTAGCAAGTTTGTTACTAAAATAACCTTAATCCAACTCTTTGCTTGTTTTCACTCTTGCATTTCTGGCCTGCAGGGTCAGATCTGATATGTGTGGTTCATCTAGCTCAAAGGCTTGTAGGGAGAAGTTGCGTAGGGATAGGCTCAATGACAAGTACGCTCTTCCTTTCTCTTTTCTGTCTATTTGTCTCTTCTTTGTGGCATAAATGTTTTATGCTTGACATCGTTAATCATAGATTTCTGGAATTGGGTGCTATCTTGGAGCCTGGAAGGCCTCCCAAGACGGACAAGGCTGCAATTTTGGTTGATTCTGTCCGAATGGTGAACCAGTTGCGGGGTGAAGCACAAAAGTTAAAGGATTCAAATTCGAATCTCCAGGAGAAGATCAAGGAATTGAAGGTAAGTCTCTTAAATTCGTGTATCTGCACATGTTTTTAAGGTTGGAACTACGCTTCGTGTGATTTCTTCCCTTTTATTATGTCTTTTTCGCCCAAAAAAAACTTCTGCAAAAGCCCAAAACTTTTTTTGGCAAAGTTTAAAATCATTTTTCCCTGTAGGCGGAGAAGAATGAGCTTCGTGACGAGAAGCAGAGGCTGAAGGGTGAGAAGGAGAAGTTGGAGCAACAACTTAAAGCTGTGAATGCACAACCTGGATTCTTGCCTCCCCCACCTGGAATCCCTGCTGCATATGCTGCTCAAGGCCAAGCTCCTGGCAACAAGTTGGTGCCCTTCATTGGTTATCCTGGTGTTGCCATGTGGCAGTTCATGCCTCCTGCTGCGGTGGATACTTCGCAGGATCATGTTCTCCGTCCACCAGTTGCTTAAGCAAGCAGTACGATGTTTGGATGATTTGGGTTTGCACTCTGCCTCAAGGAGGTGTATTCATCATGTCATTGTTCTCTGACTTTCTTTCTGAGTTTTTGTTGTAGTCTTCTAACTGGATTTGGTGGGTGACTTAACTGTATTTGGAATCTGGGATACTTTTATATATCGATGCTGGTATTCACATGTAAATGGTACTAAGTTAGGATGTTAACTTGTGTGTTTGCTTGAACTGTTGACTTGTGAGTTTGCTTGAACTGGTTTTTAGGTGTTTTGTGGCTTTCACGGCCTTGACTTTGATTGCCATTGCATTCTCAATTTTTGCTTCCGCAGGAAACCATGAGATGGCATTCTTGCAATCATATACGTACAGCTGTCTCAAAGAGAAGCTGTGTTCTTTGCGGATTTGAAGAGATGGGTCGGTGTAGTAGGCATTTCAGCTGTGTGTCTTATGGTGCAAAGATTGCTTGGGGGGTCTTTTGAGTCGAATCAAAGCAAGGCCATGAGTAAAATAAATTTCGATATGCATACTATAGTTCATTCTAATAACCATGAAAATTCAAACTGTTGAATCATTTAATCTGTTTACGGGTCTGTATACATAAATCCATTAAACAAATGCAGACCTTGGGAAGTGGTGTAATTGCTTATTGCTGTCCAAAATCAAAACTATGCGTGATGGTTTGCCTATGTACGTACACACACGTTTACAAGTGAAATATGGGACTTTTTTCATTGGAGATCCGAGAAAAGGTTAAAACTTGAAAAGAAGGATCTGGAACGATAAAATGTAGGATCAGTGATTAAAAGATAATTTTAAATAATATCAAGAGAGACTGACTACTACTAGCGAGGCGTGTGTACATCCTGCCATGGAAACTTATCTGCTAGTCTACTTTGTTATCCATCAATTCTATCTTTGGTCTACCCAGTTAAAAGACTGAAAATGGCTTTAAATCTTCTCAAACTTAGCATACAGACTACCCAAACTGGAAAGCAGACTTCTCTTCCATTTCCCACGCACTATTATAACCATGTCTCATCCTCTTCAACTCTGCTTAACAAATCCAAAATCTCTCATCTGTCTGTACGCTGCTCCTTGTCTTCTTCAACCCCACCGACCTCAAAAGAAGCAGCAATTCTCCAAGCCAAGACCTGCCTCTCAACCACCCTAGAGAAGCCCCTTAACAACCCAAAATTCACCAGCAGACTCAGAAAACTCAAGCAGCCTAGATTTCGGGTGGAGATTCCTGTCATCGATGACTCACCGGAATCGCTCTCTCAGTTAGCTTTCGAGGTTTTCAGAGACATACCCTTTAAAAGAAAAGGCTCCCCTGTTAAAATCTTCATCATCTGGCCCAATCCCACTTTCGTCGAAGCCGCACTGAAAGCCTTTGAATCCTATCCTTCAAACCCAGTTGAGCATGTGGATATTTCTTCACTCTCCAATGGCGACACCAGAATTTTGAATTCTGCTGACGTGGCAGTGTTTTTGGCTCCAGAGGATTCTCAGTTGGCCGCTGTGAAAGAGGCTGCTGACAGTTTGTTCCCAAGGCCAGTGGTGATCTTCAACCCCAGATGGGCTTTTGAGGATGAGACTGACTTCAAGGAGCTGAGTGGCTTTGTGGGTTCGTTTGATGTGATTTATTCATTCATGGGGTTGGAAGTTAAAGGGCTTTTGAGTAACAGAAAGGGGGTGGTCTTCAAATGTGTTAGAGATGGTGTTGTGAGTGGTGAGAAGTGGAATGTTCTTGTCGAAGAAGAAGGGGAACTGAAGGTGGTTTCGACATTCAAGGCACGGCCATCGATCGGTGAAGTCGAGAATGTTTTGTATAATTTGATGGCCATGAATTTTCCTGTTACAAAGTCCGTGAAATTCTTGAAGGATTTGGTATCGAGTGTGACCGGAAAGAAGTAAGTGTAGCTGAATAGCTGAGATTTCCATTCTTGGATGATTTGTATATTTGAATGTAAAACATGTGAATGGATGCAGTTGAATTCTTACTCGTGAGTACTTGGCATTTGTTAAGCTTGTGAAAATTGGATGTTTTAATGGTTAGGGGAAAAAAAAAAAAAAAAATGGAACAAAATCTTGGATTGCTTTATATTACTACATAATAATGTTTCATTTAGAATATTCTCTCAGTTTCTTTTAAGATGATGAGCTTTTAGTTCTTATTGAGCTATTAAATGTAGTTCTGCATCTTTGACACAGTAGTGTTAGCAGAGTTTATTCTTAAATAGAATTTTATGATCTAAAAGCTTCAACAACAAGAAAAAAGAAAGAGGAAATTATTTGAGGCAATTCCAACTTAGGATATAACAGAGTTGGAAAAAAAACAGAACTCTGGCGCTTGCTTCATCTTGCATCTGAGCATTGAAAGCCTTGAAGTTTGGGAAGAACTCTCTCATTTCCTTTTTCTTTATCATATACAATACATTCTTTATGAGCAATATGGTCAAGAAATTCCTCTTAAAACTCAGACTAAGATGCTCTAATGTGACAACTCTTGATGAATTTATCAGAGAAGTCGATGTATTTTGTCCACAATGTCCGCAGCTCTGGAAATGCTATGTCTAGCCAAGGCTTTGCTCTGCCATTGAAATGGACAACGCCGGCACTCTCTGCATCAGAAAAGCTGGTATTGTCCTGATATCCAAGCCCAAGCATGTGCCAAAAGGGATCAATACCATGGACATGACCATGGAATGCTATTAGGCCAGGGGGTAATGTGCCTAGCTGCCACAAGCTGAGGTCTGATTTCAAGTTCTGTATTAGGAAGAAACAGAACATATTAGGGGTCTGGGGTGTGAAATTTACTGGTTTTCATAATTGAAGTAGATGAATGGAAAAGCTCACCTGTTCAACCCAATAATGGTATGTAAGGCTTATGTTGGTTTTCCTCCAAGCCTCAAGATCAAATATGTTCATTCCGTAAGCCCAAGCACATTCATCTGGATCAAAATTTTGCCTTATCAAAGGATGGGAGAAGTTCAAATAGCTCTTTAACCGCTTTGACATCACATAGTTATCTTCTCCCCTACATGTTTCCACTGCTCCATTGACCTTTCCTTTCATATCGATATCCCACAGAGGTGAAAGATCGGTCTGAACCACTATGTCGTCGTCCAAGAAGACCACCTTATTGAGGCTAGGAAACAGCTGCAGAAAATGCAGCAAGATTAAGTATATTGCAAGGAATATCGTTCTTGCTTCTCTTTTAGCAAAATGGTCAAGCAAATTAGAGAAAAAAGAAAAAAACATTTTACCTCTGGGAGGTGTATCCTAATGTGGTTCATCACTGAATTATACTTGGGACTAAGTGCTTGTAACTTGGCTGCTATAACTTTAGGCTTCTCGGTATTATTTGCCACAATGGCGGACGATCCACCTCTAAACTGCGACCTCACTTTCTGGTCTTTTTCCATGGCTTCCAAGACAGGCACCTTCCCTTTAGTGAGCCAGTCGAAATGGTGCAATGCCTTGACCTCAATGATGGCAGGGGACAAAGGGTGCAAAGAAAACCAAGCCTGCATTGGATAATATGTCTTCCTATCAGTGATTATGTGGAGGACAACATGGTGAGGGCGCAATGAGTTCCGGACAAGAGACGTGGCAACAACAGAGGCGGCGAGCACGTTGTCTGAAGCAAGGACAAAATGGAAGTAGTTGTTGTCGACGAGGGCAGGGACGAGTTCAGCCGAGGGGAGCTGGAGGCGTGCTGCTGCATTGTTGGAGTGCTCATTGGCAAGCCTCAAGGCCAGGCAGTGCAGCTGTTTTGGTATGCTGCTTGATGCTACATGCCTGTACAAATATTCTTGGATTTTGGCTGTTCTAGTCCTTTCCTCTAGAAGGGTCACCTGAAGTGATTCAAAATTTGATGCTCAAAAACTCTATGTTTTCAACTGTTTTACTTTGATGGAATAATTAATTTTCAATAAATGCTGCTTGAAAAATTATTGAAATTAATTCAATAATGTAGCAGTACCATTTCTCTAAGCTTGAGAGCAAAAGTCTTTGCGTCTGATTTGGTTTCTCTAATCTCAGCCATGAATTCTTCTAAAGATTGAGGAACATCTGTTCTTCTTTCTAATTCTCCTTTGTTGATGGGTTCTTCTAATGTTTCATATATAACTTCTGGGACCTTTTCAATACCAAAAGTAATTTTTAATTAGTAATTAAACAAAATTTTAATGAATATTTAACATTCCTTTAGGGGAAAAAAAAAAAAAAACAAGTTACTAAGAAAATATTTTTAAATAAATAAATAAAATAAGGGATTAGAATATTACAGCTGAATCAATCCTTCTTCCCAAAATCCTTGGTCGTATCCTTTTCCCCAAGCAACCTATCATTGAAACAAATACTAGGAATTATTTATAACTAGATCAAAAAATTGTTTTATCATTAAATTATATTATTATTATTATTATCCATGTTATAATTTTATTTTTTTTGAAAGGCATAGTAGAATTGTTAGATAAGAATAAATGTTACTATCTAGCAGTTAGACTCTCATTCTCAGTCTTTATTTTTTTTTATTTTTTATTTTTTCTACACGTTACCGACCATACCAAATTGATATTAATAAATGAATTCTCTAACTTCCAAATCTAGTTTGCTAAGTTTACGGACGCAAGTGAATTCATCATTTAGGATTGTAAAAACACGTTAGTTTTTAGCTTTTCAATTTTTTTATTAAAACAAATCTACAGTTTCTTTAATACATGAAACAAGATACCAAAAATAAAACACTGGAAGAAAAAAATTAATAAAAAAATATATAAAAACTCTACAATTTCGACATGGAAGTTTATGAAGTGACTACTGACAGAGAATGGTAATTGCTACTTGCATGGATTACACGTGTCGACAAACCCATGATTTATTAAAATTTCAGATTCTTCATCGGTACTTTTGAATTGCACTAGTAAAATTCTTTGGTTCCGAATCAATCTTTTTTGCTTAGTATTATATTCTTTCTTTGCCAAAAAACGGCGAATTATTAATTAATCTAATCCACAGATACAAAACGTATAAACGGTGCTGAGATTATAAAATTGAAGGCTGCATCGATTCTTTGACGCATAAACAGACATAATTTTAAAAATATATTATAATATTTGTAAATAACGTTTGTAATAATTACTAAAGAACTTTAATTTTTTAAAGACATCATATTTATTTGAATATCACATCTTTATCTCAAAAAAGAAAAACGAATATCACATTTTGGATCTATATATAATATATCCTCCAACATAAAAAAACAAAAACAAAATATTCTCCTTCTATCGAGATTTTCAATATAATGGAACAAGTTTTTCTTAATAAATACATATTATATAAATTTACTTCGTCTCTCTTTGTATATATATATATAATTTTATTTATAAATATCTATAAATTAATAATTTATTTTAGCGATAAAACTAATTTACTATAGTTAAAAATTTACAAATGTGTAAATTATAAAATATATATATAGCTTTATTTAATTTATAGTTTTCTAAGATTAATATTGGGAACTTGAAGTTTTGTTAATCATTGAGAGCAAGCTTCTTAAAGAACACATGATATAAGCCAATGCAATCATACATATAGTAAATTAATGTGTTTGTGTTGGAAAATAAATAAATAAAAATGAAAAAGAGAAAGAAAGCGATTATATATATGTTCGTACCGATAGAAGAGCACTTGGTTTCTCCATCAAGGGAGTCCACAGCAGTCATTACGAAGACAAACCGAAGAAGAAATGTGAAGAACAAAAGAGAATAGAAAAGCATTCTGTACGACACCCTTCTCGACCCAGCTTTAACTTTGATGAATTCTCTAACACCTTTCCCTGGAAACACTGTCACGTGTCTCAAACTCGGCGATATGTGAAGCTGCATTTTGTCCCAAAACAGAAATGGATTAAGAACACACACCAAGAAACCTTAGCTATGGAGTTGTTCCCAGAGAGCTTGGTTTATTTCATCTATGGCATATCACACCCAAAGAACCCATGTGAGAGATATGCTGTAAAAGGAAGGTTTTGATGGTGTTTAAGGTAGCTATCTGTTACCTAACCTTGCTTAGCATGTGGGCTAGATATGTATATATGTAACATTGGGTTTTTATTTATTTTAGTTTATTTTTTTAAGACTTTTTATTTAATTTTTTAGAGGGTGAAGAGGGTAGTTAATAAGAAAGAGACATGGGACTAAGAGGAAGCTCCTGCTAATGTGTGTGTTTTTGTTTTGGCTTGGTTTTGAAGGAGGGAAGTTGGAGGTCAAGAAAAATATATACAAATGAGATAGAGAGGGTTTGGTGTGTTTGTTTGCTTGGCTTTGCCTTCACATGAAGTTTTTTTTTTTCTTTTTGGAACACAAGGACTTTGGACTTTGACACAACAGAGTTTCTAAAATGACAATGACTCTCCCTCTTTCTCTCTTGTGAGGTGGGGTTATGATATGGTTGTTGGAGTAGAAAAACAGGAAGCTCTCTCTCATGTCCAATTTCTATAGCAAAATGATACATATATATATATATATAATGGGTGTACCTTTACTAGGGTTTTTTTTTTTCTCATTATATCTTTGTAGGGTATATACCTTATTATATATATTTGTAAGGTTTTGATTTGTCCATATAATTATAAAGCGCCTAGTGTTGCCAAATTCAGTATGCATTAGGTGCAAGGTCTTATGACTATAATCAATCTGGTTCATCACCGTGCAGAAGATTGGCAGAGAACTTAATATTGAATGTAGCCATATATTATATTTAATATATTTATATAATTTGTTTTTATATAAGACAAACTCCTATCTTATTTACTTTGATGTTGACCTAGTGTCGTGTTACAAATGTGAAACGAGCTTTGCACGTGACTAGATCGTACACGTTCCGGATACACTTTAAATTCTCTGAGTGGTAATTAAAGCTGTTTTCCAAATGATTCCTTGGAGAAAAACCTAATCACAAGTTTAACGACACACAAACCAAAAAATACCAAGAATCCGGAGCAAAGCTCACCCAAAGACTATTTAGTATTTTTTTTTTTTTTGGTAGAACAAAGACTATTTAGTATAAGAACATATTTAAAGGAGATGAATTTAAAGTATATAATATATATATATATATATATGGTTAATTGCAATTTAGTATCTAAATTTTTAAAATTGTGCGATTTCAATTTTAAATTTTAAATCTGATCAATATAAAGCCTAAAGTTTTTAAATAGTGCATCCAGATGAGTGAAAAAATAGTATATATGGATAAATAAATAAAAATGCATCCAGTGGGTGAAATGGATGAGTGAAAATAATGTCATTCGGATGAGTAAAATAATGTCATCTGAATAATAGAAAATAACATATCCAAAGGAAGAAAATATAACATATGCTAACTTATATATCCAATGACATTTCCATCAAAGAAAGTATAAAAAGAGTACTCAAACATTATTCGCTACACGTTCACAAAATAAAATATAAAGATTTAAATATAATCCAGCAGCATATTTAAGTCAATGAAATATAAGGATTTAAGCATATAATCACGAAAGAAAACATAAGGATTAATATATATATATATATATATATATATACTTGAATTGAAATGGTAAAAAAGTATATGAGATATCCACCTAATATTAAGAAAATTTACTATGTGTTTAACGGAAATTGATTAATGAAAAATTAAACTTTTATGGTTGAAATGGTTGATTGAAATGCAGCAATGAACTTTAGATTGTTTCGCATCAAGAAACTGGACTATATATTTTAATAATAATAAGTTAGTACTTAGTAGGGTCTTAGACCATTTTCATCAATCAAAAAATGAACCAATCCTCTTTTCAATTGGCAGTGATATTTGGGCTCAACCATGTTATTCCAATTTAAAAAGCAGTTGAGGAACAAATTGTTCTTCTCTTCTTTAGAAACTATGAAAATGAATGGCAGTCAGTAAACTGAGATGGAAAGCCTGCAGTGCAGCTTAGCTGTCAAAATGGTGTCGTCTTTGACTGTTTGGGGCAAATGACAACGCGCAAACTATGAAAACGAATGGCAGTCAATAAAATGAGATGGAAATTTCTGGATTCAATGCAAACAGTTTGGTAAAAAATAAAAATTAGATTAATTTAATATCACATCGAATATAGAGATTTACATAAAAGTTCGAGAAAGAATAATAATTAAAGCAATCCAAATTAAACTGGTGGCAGTATAGACACGAGTTGTTCATGGAAAAAAATAAAAAAAAAAATCTCACTGATACACATAATTGGTCGAGAAAATCTTGTAACAATAACAATAACAATAAAACTCATAGCATTTTTATAAAAAATAAAATAAGATTTGCTGATACTCACGCAAGGCCATGTGCTATAATGAAACAGACAAAAATGGGGAGTGACATCCTAAACTATGAATTAGAGCGACAGGGTTTTCCGAAAAATACAAGGAAGATGTAATTTTTGTCATGTGGGAAAATGTTTCATCCAAAGGGATGATTATCTCAAGGATGTTCCACATAAAGGGGGTGAGTTTAACTAAGTAGACAACCACACCAGGAAGCAAAATCAAAAAGTTACTCCAATATCTCCATCATAAGTATTACTCTCTTCTCTACTTCTCGTTTTTCTCTTCCTCTGCCCATTTCTTCTTGATCAGAAAATATTTTCCTCTAGTTCTTAGCAATGGCCACCTTGGAAGAAATCGCTTTCGAAGCTGGCAGGTGTGCAACCACCTTCATCATTTCCAGGTTCGCCACCCTCAGAAATTTCCATCAAAACATCAAATCTCTGCACGACGAAATGCAAAAGCTCAGCCGGCAGAAAAAAGATATAAAAGAGAACATCGACATAGCAAGAATGGAAGGGAAGTCTCCAACCGCACGAGTCATTGGATGGCTCGAAAGGGTCGAGGACATCGAATGCCAAGTCCAGAGAATTCTGGCAGTAGCAGGGCAGATCGACCATTGCAACTTGTACTCCAATTACCAACTCAGCAGAAGAGCAGAGAAGAAGTGCGACGATGTGAAGCATCTCATGAATTCATGCAGCTTCTCAATGGTAACAGCCAACAGGAAGACTCCCATCAAACCGGTTGAGAGATTGCCAGCTCCATCACTTGCCGGTCATAAAGCAGAGGAGATGCTGGAGCAGCTAATGAAGGTCTTGAACGATGATGAAGTCAGAATGGTTTCCATCTGGGGGATGGGAGGAGTAGGGAAGACTACACTGGCAATGAACTTGAACAACAAGCTCGAGTGTCGCCGTTCCATGGAAGAACCATTTGATGTGGTCATGTGGGTCGCGGTGTCAAAAGACTTGAACTTGAGAAGGATTCAATCTGAAATCGCATGCAGATTGAATATAGAATTGGATGCTGAAGACAGCACAGAGCGGAGAGCTTACATGCTGCACGAGCGCTTGTCTTTGAGAAAGAAGCTGCTTCTCATTCTCGATGATCTGTGGCAGAAAATTGATCTGGGTGTCTTGGGGATTCCACAAGGTGATGGCCAAGCCAGCTGCAAGGTCGTGGTCACGACTAGGTTCCACGATGTCTGTCGGGAGATGATGACCTGTGTGGATTTGAAGGTGGATGTTCTTGGAGAAGAAGAAGCATGGAAATTGTTTGCAGAGTATGCAGGAGACGTAGTGGAGTTGGAAAGTGTGAATCCTCTAGCAAGAGAAATTGCTAGAGAGTGTTATGGTTTACCATTGGCAATCAAAGCCATGGGGAAGTCCATGAGCAGAAAAACAATGATTCAGCTGTGGAAGAACACACTGCACCAGTTAAAACGCTCAGCGCTGCATTTTGGGCATATCGAGAAGGAGGTCTATCTGCCTTTGAAGCTGAGTTATAGCTCCCTGCCAAAGATTACTCAGTGGTGCTTCTTGTACTGTTCTTTATACCCAGAAAACTTCTCGATGAAAGTAAGCGAGCTGATACATTGCTGGACAGCTGATGGATTAATCGACGAGCATCAAACTCTGGAGGAATCATTAAATAATGGGATTGCCCTGATTGAAACTTTGAAGGATTCATGTATGTTCGAACAGGGTGATGGCATTGGGACAGTAAAGATTCACGGTGTGTTGAGGGATCTAGCTATATGGATATCCTTGAATGAAGAGGAAAGTGGGTTTTTCTGCCAACCAAGCAGCGGTTTGCAAGTAATACCAGAAAAGCTCCAGAGTTCATTCAGACGAGTTTCATTTATGAACAACGATGTATCGAGGCTGCCTGGTCGACTGCTGGGATGCTCTAGTCTATCTGTTCTCTTCCTCCAAGGTAATCCTCTCAAAAAAATTCCCGATGGTTTCTTCCGTGAGGTTAGAACACTACGAGTCCTGAATTTAAGCAGAACTCACATAACTGCCCTGCCTCGTTCTGTTCTTCAGCTAGGAGAGCTACGTGCTCTCCTTCTGAGAGACTGCTGCTATCTTGAAATGCTACCCCAACTTGGAGTTCTTAATAAGCTCAGAGTGCTTGATCTCCATGGCACTCGAGTAAGAGAACTACCAAAAGAAATGGGAAGGCTAACTAAGCTTAGGGAATTAAACTTGTCTCGCACACACCACTTAGAAAACATAGAAGCAGGAAGCATATCAGGGTTATCTAGTCTCGAGGTCTTAGACATGTCCTTCAGTGCTTACAAGTGGGATGTGAAACGTAACGAAGGAGGCGGAGCAACATTTGATGAGTTACTATTGTTGGAGAGACTTTCAGTTCTTCACATAAGGCTGGACACAATTGATTGCCTTCCTTTAGACTCTGCTTGGTTGAGACGATTGAAAGAATTCAACATACGGATTAGTCCAAGTAGATGCGATTCAAACTGTCTCCCAGCTAAGTATGATGAGAAAAGGGTCATCATCAGAGGGGTTAATCTCTTTGAAATTGGCCTAGAGGGGTTATATTGCAATGCAAGTGCCTTAGACCTGGTAACATGTGGGGGACTAAGCGAATTATCTGGTATAGTTGGCAAGAGGAGTTTGTGTGGCATGCCAAACTTGAAATCACTAACAATATCAAATTGTGATTCCATCACAAGTCTGCTAGACTGGGAAAGATCTCTAAAGAGCACATTACCAAATTTGGAGCATTTAACTCTTAGTCACCTAAAAAACTTAAGGACCATGTTGGACGGGATCGTACCAAGAGGATGCATTGGCAGGTTAAAAACCATTGAAGTTGTGGGCTGTCCAAGACTAAAGAATCTCATATCTTATGCTTTGTTTCGTTTAGTCCAAAACCTTGAGGAGATCAAGGTAAGGGACTGTAGAAGGATGTGGCAAATTATCTCAGCAATAGATTCCTCTGAAATGCTACCAAAGTTGAAAATCATAGAGCTCGGGGATATGGCCAGTTTGAGGAATATTTGTCAAAGGGCACTAGGATGGCCAGCTTTGGAGAGTATTGAGGTGAGCAACTGCCCCAAGTTACAGAAGCTCCCTCTGTTAGCCTGCAATACACAAACCATAAAAGAAATTAGAGGAGATTTAAAATGGTGGAACAATCTTAAGTGGAAAGATGGCAGAGATAGACTGAGTCTTCAGCAAAGATTCCAAGCATGTGCAGACTCTACAACTCTGGCAAGAGAAGACAGATGGGTAAGAAAGTAGCTGCTAGTATATTTGATGTTTCCTTTTCTCTTCGCAAACAGCAGATGTGTAAATCTATTTCTTGCCAATTGAAATGATAAAATGCTGTCTATATATGCTGAGAATAGTCTTTATGTTCTACTTCTTACTATCACATCTGGTGTTTGCAGGCATGAATGCAGGAGAATACACATACGAAGGTGAGTGATTTCGAGAAGTTCCCACATACATCTTGCATTTGGTTTCGTGTTTGAGCTTGTATTGTTAGTTGATATTTAAATGCACAGATAAGACTAAGCTTCCCTCTATGGTAATGAGCTTTTGATACTGAAAGAGATTATTGCTTTTTTTCTGCTTTGTTTTTTTTCTTGTTGAGAACAGGGGCAAGGAAAACAGGGAAATCTTTGATTTTACGGCGTGGAATAAGATCCAGTAACAGTTTTTGGTAGTGTTTGACTATGTTACCATTTATGCTTATTTTCAACTTCAAAATAGCTTGTAATATAGCCGTGGCAATATAAACTATGCCAAATCATTTGTATGCTAAGCAAAGCAGAAATAACTTAGTAACTTCATGGACATAAAGAGTGTTAAAACACTGGGAGCATGTAAAAAAGATTTGATCACGGGTGTAGGTTTTTCGCTCATTCACAAGAACAACTATGTTTGAACTGTCTGAAAAACCTAAGATTTGGGAATTGAAGAATGATGTGGAGGAGGAATGTTGCACAAATCTCTTGTTCCTTTCTGAGAAATTTGATGTTAAATATCAACAACCCTCCTATCTCTCTATAATTCTTTTATGTCAAGATTTCAGAAAATAAGCTAATTTCTCTCTGCGTTGGTCCATTGTCGAAGCAGAGCAGTCGCTATAATTCTTCTGCGTAAATTCAATGTAATGTATCGTCAAAAAGTTCGAACTTCGCTTTGGAAGGGTGAGCCAGGCCCGAGCGGTAGTGCAAGGCTTGGGCGACTCTTGAGGGCCCACAGTAGCAAGCTACTGCAATGGGCCCTCCTCCCCCATTCAAAAATTAATTTAATATCGTGTGGACCATTGGCCCACATATCAGATATTAAACTGATAAGAACAGATACTACACTTGATCTTAGCCAAAAGGCCGAGAAAGGTATGCTTTTACACAGTCACTGTCTTCGGTTTTTATAGCTCCAGGAACTTCCGCTCTTCCATTCTTTGGACGATGTGGGATAATTGGTAACACCAATGTTTTTAATGGACTAAGAGGAAAGGGCCAAGGCCAACTTTTGTGGTCTCGTATATGTATATACTAGTGTCTGTGATTGGCTATTACATTTACATGCGTGTTTGCATTTAACATTCATTTTATTTGTTATGCAAGTTTGTAATGCTTGCATAATATGGAAAAAGGAAATAAATAAATAAAAACTAATAGTGAAGGCCAAATTAATTATTTTGGATTGCTACATAGGGGTCAACCATCTGGTGAACACGATGATCTGATGTGTCGCAGCTCACAAATTCATTTTTATTTCAGGTCAGCTTATGGAAGAAGATTAATAGTTTTTTAGCTAGAGCAATATCAATCTTATTTGAAGAAATTTTATTTTTTTTTACATTTTTGATACATTAAATTTAATGGAGAGAAGATTTTTTTAGTTATATCCCACAGGAACTATTAGAAGCTTAGAACCCATGTAGGAAAGTAAATATGAAAACTAAAACATAGAGAAGAGATGGACAACCTGGTATTAGTATATAATTTTATCCATTTCAATATTAATTATAGCCATGATGGACCCATTAGAAGGAATTTGGAAGTCATAAAAATAGAAAGCAATGTAAAGCAAAGTCAACCATGTGAATTGGCAATTCTGATAATTATTTGTTATGAACTAAGTAGACAACCAAGTGAAAACCATACCAGGAAAAAACCAACTGGAATTGGCTGAGATAGATGGAAGATCACCTGCAACTAAAGTAAAAGACTAGCTTAAAGAGGTAGAAGAGGTCGAGCTTGTGTTGAAATCAGTGCAAGCAGATATAATGGCCAACCAGACAAAGCTTTGCGGCTGTCTCCTTCATTGCCATCTCAGGCTCAGACTTAGGGAGAAAGTGGAAAAAACCCTCAATAAGGTAGTATTGTTAGCTCTTTTTCTTATAATAGAGAAATCAAATGATGTATCTTCTGTTTGTAAACTGAATTTCTTGTATTACAAGTTACAGACCCCTCTGTTTATATACATTAACAAAATCTATATACTAACAGATTACATAACTCCGGATTAGTATAGTTTACCCTACTAACAATATACTAACAGTATGGTACCTATCATGACAATCACAGCAAGATATGCTTAAGTAGTTGTGACTTTATCATTAGCTAGAGTGTTATCACAAGCTAACTTATCCTTATCTCTAACGCTTATAATGTTATGTTTTTTACTTTAAATTTACACAAACTTTTATTCTAGTTCATGTAAAATGCATATATAATATTTTTTAACAGGTTGAAAATCTATTAGGAGCTGGCAGCTTCCCAAATAACTCTATATCTGTCAACTATCCAGCAATAGCAGTTCAGCACATCCCTGGACCTTCGATAGAAGATCAAACAGCAGCATCAGAAAGTTTAGCCCAACTTCTGAAGATATTGAATGATAACAAGTTTCATAGAATTGGTGTGTTGGGCATGGGAGGAGTTGGTAAGACCACACTGGTAAGGAATTTAAACAACAAGCTCAAAACCACTCATTCATCGCAGTCCTTTAGCGCTGTCATTTGGGTGACGGTGTGCAAGGAGTTGGACATGAAAAGGGTTCATAGACAAATAGCTGAGAGACTGAATTTGGAGGTGAATGTGGAAGATAGCATGGCGAGAACAGCCACATGGTTGTATCAAAGGCTGGAGAAGGAAGAAAGTTTCTTGTTATCCTAGATGATGTTTGGGAGAAAATTGATCTGGACTCCTTGGGTATCCCCCAGCACAAAGATCACAAGGGTTCTAACATCATTCTTAAGTCTCGGTTTTCAGAAGTTTGCAGGAAAATGGTGACTGATGTTGAAATCAGAGTGAATGTTCTCAATGATAAAGAAGCTTGGAAATTGTTTAGTCAATATGCAGGAGATGTAGTAAGTTTAAGGGATATCAAACCAATTGCAGAAGTAGTTGCTCAAGAATGCTGTGTATTGCCTTTGGCTATCATCACCATGGGAAGCACAATGAGAGGAAAGGCAAAGGTTGAGCTGTGGAAACATGCCTACAATGAGTTGCAAAGATCAGTGCCTTGCATAGGAGACATAAAGGATAGTGTTTATAACTCTTTGAAGTGGAGCTATGACACACTGTTGACTAATAGATATGTTTTCCTTATTTAGGTTTATTTGATTACGATATTATTTCCTTGATTGTACAGCCTTAATTATAGGATTCCCCTAATTGTATAGTTTCCTTAGTTTACATAGTTTCCTTAGTTTACATTATTTCTTTTGTGTATAAATAGGGGTCTTGTAACCATTGTAAAGCAAGATTGAGAAATACAATTTCTTTTCTCCTAAAAATCTTCACACACAAAGTAACAGCATCAAAGCTTGTTTCTTATATTGTGCTTTGTTTCCTGAGGATTTCTCAACTGAAGTAAGCGACCTAGTACAATATTGACTAGCTGAAGGTTTAATTGATGAACAACATGACTTTGATGATTTGGTTAACACTGGGATATCTTTGGTTGAAATTCTCAAGGACTGTTGTTTATTAGAAGAAGGTGCTCAAGAGGGAACTGTGAAGATGCATGATGTAGTTCGTGATGTTGCCATATGGATTGCATCATCATTGCAAGATGAATGTAAATCCTTAGTTCGACCGGGGATTGGTTTGAGTGAGATTTCAGAGGCAGAGCTGACAAATTCTCTCAAAAGAGTTTCTTGCATGAATAACAAGATAAATACGTTACCTGATTGTGAGATACAATGTTCAAACGCCTTGACCTTACTACTACAAGGTAACTTTTCACTTAACAGAGTCCCTGAAAGATTCCTGCAAGGATTTCCAGCACTCAGGGTCTTAAACATAAGTGGAACCTGCATCCGAACATTGCCTCATTCCCTTCTTCAACTGAGTGACCTTCGTGTCCTTCGTCTTGGGGAATGATTCTTTCTAGAGGAGTTACCTCCATTGGTAGTGCTTAGAAGACTTCGGATTCTTGATCTTTCTGCAACTCGTATCAGAGAATTACCTGAAGAAATGGAGAACTTGATAAACTTAAGGAAATTGCACCTGTCAAGAACTGGCCTAAAGAAAATTCAAGCTGGAATTGTGTCCAAGTGGTCTTATTTAGAGGTTCTAGATATGACACTCAGTACTTATCAATGGGGTACAGAGTGAAAGGTTGAAGAAGAACAAGCAACTTTTGAAGAGATTGGATGCCTTAAGCTGTTAATTTCATTATCCATCTGGTTGAAGAGCATCCCATGTCTTAGACCTGAATATATAACCTTGACAAGTAGGCTGAGAAGATTCCAGTTATTTATTGGTCCAATTATAATCGAGTCTTCCTTAGGAAGGAGACATGATGAAAGAAGGGTCACTATCAGTAGGCTCAATCTTTCCAAAGAATGGATTGGATGGTTATTGATCAATGCTAGCTCTTTGGTTATAGACAGTTGTGAAGAACTGAAGAATATGCTTGAACACTTGGCCATAAACAGTAGGGGTAGCTTTGCTGGAATGAACAGTTTCGGATGTTTTTTGGGTCTGAAATCACTTACCATCACCAGTTCTAGAAGCATTTTCCAACCATGTGAAGACCAGTGTACTGCTTCATATGACTTGCTACCCCATCTAGTGGAAATTCATATCTACAACCTAATTTGTCTGGAAAGCATTTCAGAATTGGTTTTCCATCTGGGACTTCATTTTCAAAGCTTAAATTGATTAAGTACAAAAGTGTTACAACATGAAATACCTTCTATCTTATGGGGATTTTATTCTCACCCTCCCAAATCTGGAAGCAGTAGAGGTAAGGTCTTGTTACAAGTTAGAGTGTCTGTTTAATTATGATTCAGTAAAAACTGCAAATATAGCTCCCATAGTTCCTAACTTAAAGAAACTAGAATTCGAAGAGCTCCCCGTGCTAAGGACTGTGTTTTCTAGACCAGAAGAGTCATGTCCACGCCTAGAGCATGTTGAAGTTATCAAGTGTTATTTTCTCAGGAAGCTACCCATTACTATCCAAAATGTAAATACCATTAAGGAAATACAAGGAGAATCACATTGGTGGAGTGAATTTGAATGGGATAATCACGAAACTAAGCTGTCCCTGAATCAGTATTTTGAACCAGTTCGGCCTAAAGTTCAACTCCCTAGTTGTCCTCGCAATACTCCAGTCCATTTGTATAAATTTGACACATGATGGTCTCTTCCTGATTAGTTAGAAACAGAAAATTGAGGGGATACAAGCATAAGATATAAACATAAATCAAAGTGTATCTGGAGATGCACAGCCATGTCCTATATTGATTCCATCACAAGTCTGTTAGATCGGGAAAGATGACTACATTAACAAGTTTGGAGCATTTTAAATTTTAGTCAACTAAAAAGTTAAGCACCGTGTTGGATCGAAGGGTACCAAAAGGATATATTGGAAGGTTAAAAACCATTGAAGTTGGAGGCTGCCAAGCTCATATCCTTTGTTTTGTTTAATTTTGTCCAGTGAGGAGATCAAGGTAAGGTATTTTACAAGGATGTGACAAATTATTGCAGCAAAATATTTTCTGAAGTGCTACCGAAGTTGAAAATCATTCAATGATACAACTTAGGGATGTGACCAGCTTGAGTAATATTTGTCAAATGGCATTAGCAAGGCCGGTTTTAAAGAATATTGAGGTAAGCGACTGCCCCAAATTACAGAAGCTCCCTCTGTCAGCCTGCAATGCATTAACTATAAAAGAAATTAGAAGAGATTAATATTAGATGGGATTATAGCAGAACAACTTCATTCTTCATCAGAAATTCCAAGCATGTGCAAACTCTACAATTCTGGAAAGAGAGAACAGAAGGGTAAAAAAATGCCCATATATTTTACGTCTCATTTTTTGTTTCCTTTTTTTCTTTTGTGTGTGCCTGCCTATTTATGCTTACAATAACTTTAACTCTAGTGTTCATAACAACTTTGTTTTGCAAGCCTAATTTTACGAATAACAATTCCAACTCACTAGTACAGGGTGCTAGCTATATGTATATGTTCTAGTCTTGATACTTACTGTGTATTCCATACTTTCTCTTGTTTGTAGGCATGAAGATAGGAGGATACACTAAGGTAAACAGTATTAGGGAACCCAAATCCAGCAACCATAGTTTCTTTTACTTTGTTTTAAGTTTTGATAACTAAGATTCAAACTCCCCTTTATGCTAATAAAGTTATGATATTAAAAAGGTTTTCTTTCTCTCTCTTTCTCTTTCTTTCTCTTTCTTCTTCTGTTATTTTTCTTTTGGGAAAAGGGGCATGATTCATTTTTATAGTATGGGAAAAGATCCATTGAAGGAATCTGCAAGCACTTTAGTTTGAGACACACCAATAACAAGCTAATGTTACCATAACCTTGTAATATAATTTTGGTAATGTTAATTTTGCAACATTTATTGTATGGTAAGCAGAATGAACTTAAAGCCTTCAGTGACTTAATACTGAGAAAATGTAATAAAAGATATTACATTGGTCTTAATGTAGCTAGATACTGTTATACAAGTTCTTACTGAATGGAAGATAAAGTATATGCTTGAACCCGTCTTAAGAAACTAAGGCACCAGAATTGAAAGGACAGACGAAGGAAGAAATGACTCACAAATTTTCTGTTTTTCCCATAAAATATTTTGTAAATGGATAGTAGTGAATGAAAGAAGATAGGAAGTTTGAACCGTGTCAAAAAGGAAGTTGTATTAGCGAAACGAACCAAAACAGCATTGTCTTTGCCACCCAAAACATCATTCAAAGCAGGCATCAGGTTGTCATTTTTCCTGCAATGGAAGAATTATAGGGAAATGACAAAGAGTGAATTACTCCAACCAACCAATCAAATGTAGATAGTTTTGGCTGTATTGGATGAATTAATTGGTTTGGATGGACTAAAAAATTATTTAATTTTGATATAAATTTGTTTTGTTTGGAAGTTTAAGATAAAAAAAAAATCAAAATTAGATTGAATCAAACTAATCGTATATATACTATTTAAAGGATCAGGTTCCTTTTCTAGTTTTTTCCCTCCTTGCTTTTACCTCTAAAACTCTAGTGCATTTAATGTTTTTATTTTATTTTATTATGCATATTACATCTACATAAGTTTTAAAGTGATTATTTAACATTATTTTGTATAGTGTCTGTGTATATCTTATGTATGCACTAGATAATACATAAAATAGACACCAGAAAAAAAAATGTTTTTTGTGAATATTCAAGGAATAATGTGTCATCTCTGGTGTTTGTTTCATACTCCAGGTTGAGCTTGTCAAAGATAACCTTCACAAAATAATGAACATAACTAGGAAGCCAAACTACGAAAGAACAAAAAAGTATGCTTTGTTTCATTTAGTCCAGGGAGGAGATCAAGGTAAGGGATGGTACAGGGATGTCACAAGTTATTGCACCAAACAGATTAATTAGTGGTCTAATTTTGACTTTTTATGAGTGCCAATGTAATTTTCTTTTTCTTTTTCTTTTTTAGGTAGCAATTCCGATTCAAGAGTACAAAGTGGTAGCTATATATGTATATGTTCTAGTCCTGCTCCGTACTATGCATCCACAATTTTTCTTCTTTTATTATGTTTCTTTGGAAAAAAAAAAAGGGGCATGCTAATGTTACCATTCACTTATGTCCTTTCTACTTGAGAATAGCTTATACTATAATTTTGCTAATGTAAACTTTGTGACATGTATAGCATGCTAAGGAGAATCAACTTAGAGCTTCAGTGAGCATGTATATGACCATGGTCTTAAAATAGCTAGGTACTTGAAATAGTAAAAATATACATATTTTACTGGATTGAAACATAAAAATAGCTTCAACCTGTCTGAAGAAGCAAAGGCACCAGAATTGGAAGGAGATGTGAAAGGGTAAATGATACACAAATTTTCTGGGAAATAATTTTTTGTTGATAACTTGATATCTTCTGCCCAAAAAGAAGAATTCTTGTTAAATTAGTAGCTAATCTTGAAATGTTTTCCCACAACTTTAAGCAAATCAATTTGTTAAAACCACAATCATCTGAAAGTGATGGAATATGACATTTTCTCACACGTTTCACAAATCAAAACATATGCTTCTAAGTTATATTTCAGACAACACAAAAAAAATTAAATTAAAATGCTTATCGGGTTTTGGGGCAAATGACAACGCCCAAAAGTATGCCATTGAGCTGTATTAACAGAACCAACCAACCAGCATTGCCTTTTCCGTGTACCAACATCATTCAAAGCCAGCAGCAGCGTGTCAGTTTTAGATCTATACAAGTTTTTGTTTTTTTCATGTCAATTGAACAATTGGCATCTAGGTGTTTATTTGATCTCCTTGCGCATATAAAAGATACCATTCTTAAAATGGTGAGCATAACTAGGAAACCAAACTTAGAAGAAACATGAAACTTTACTATAAATTTAGTCATCCTAATCCTTCTGTCTCTTCTCTGCCTCATGATCTTTCTGTTCAGAAATCCATATACAGTCTTACTCTAAATACAGTACTCTTCCTAATCCTTACCGTGGCAACCTTGGATGGAGTCATTCTTGAAGTTGGCAATTGTACAATCAACTTCCTTCTAAATATCAAATCTCTGCAGGATGAGAATCACAAACTTATCCTGTTGAAGAATGATGTAAAGCAAAATATTGACACAACAAGAATAGAAGTGAAGTCTCCAACCACACGAGCTCATAGATGGCTTGAAAAGCTGAAGATATTGAACGTGAAGTTGAGAAAACTATGGTTGCAGCAGGTCAGATGGATCACTGCAACTTGTGCTCTAAATACCAACTTAGCAGAGGCGTAGAGATGATGTGCAATGAGGTGAAACAACTTACAAATTCTTGCAGCTTCTCGGTGAAAGCTGACAAGAAGTGTTCTATCAAACCAGTTGAGAGATTTCCGGCACCATCACTTGTAGGTAAGAAAGCGGATGAGATGTTGGAGAAGCTTATGGAGATATTAAATGATGATGGGATCATAAGGGTTGCTCTCTAGGGAATGGGAGGTGTTGGGAAGACCGCTCTGGCAATGAACTTGAACAACAAGCTGGAGTGCTCTGTGAGAATAACCCAAAGGTTCAACAAAGAGAGGAAGTAGAAAGAGGGGAAGTTGCAGAGATAACTTTTGAGAAAAAACAGTAAAACTACATTTCATTTTGAATTTTTAACAATACATATACATTTCTGACAAAAGGTCTGGAGTAGCTGCTGTTTTGCCTACTGCAATATACAAAAGTTGCAAAATGCAAAGCTGTAAAATGCAAAAGTTGCAGTAACTTTTGCACAAATATCAACAAAATATCCCTGCATTTTGACAGTAGCTAGTTACATTACAAAGTAACTAAAATGGCTGCTAAATATGCAATAACCATTACAAACTAACTAGAATTCTAAACCAAAAACATAAACTAAATTTGTTCTCCACAGTAGCTTGCACATAGAAACTTGCAGCAGCTTCTTCTTCCATTCTTCTTTTTTTGAGTCACCAAAAATGTCATCTTTTAACACTCCTCCTTGACATTTTTGGAGGAAACATTGAGAAAACTCCTCAATGTTTCAAATCTTTCCTTTGGAAGAGCTTTGGTAAAAATATCAGCCAATTGAACTTCGGAGCTGCAGTGCATCAACTTAATTTCACCATTTCTTTCAAAATCTCTCAAAGCATGATACTTTACTGGTATATGCTTTGTTCTTCCATGTTGGACAGGGTTTTCTGCTATTGATATAGCTGACATGTTGTCACAATAAATAATGGTTGCTTTTAGTTGTTCTTCCTTCAAATCCAGCAAGAGTTTTCGTAGCCAAATGGCTTGATTCGACGCAGCAGAAGCTGAAATATATTCAGCTTCAGCTGTTGATTGAGCAACTGATGTTTGTTTCTTGGAATTCCAAGAAAATGGTCCTGAACCAATGTTGAAAACATACCCGGATGTGCTCTTCATATCCACTAAATCTCCAGCCCAATCACTATCTGAGAATCCCTCTAAAATACACTTTTCAGACCTGTGATACCACACTCCATAATCAGTTGTACCTCTCAAGTATCTCAATATTCTTTTTCCAGCAGCATAATGAATTTGTGTAGGTGCATGCATGAATCTAGAGAGCAAACTAACTGAAAACATGATCTCAGGTCTTGAAGAACACACATATAGTAGGCTGCCAATTAAACTTCTAAAAACAGAAGCATTAACTAGAATAGAACCATCCTCCTTGATGAATTTTTGGTTTTGTACCATGGGAGTTGCAACTGGTTTGCACCTTTCCATGTCAAATTTCTTGAGCAAATCTTCAATATACTTTCTTTGAGTGAGAAAAATACCTTTGCTGCCTTGAATAACTTCAATTCCAAGAAAGAACTTCATTTCACCTAAATCTGTCATCTCAAACTCTTTTTTCATGACATATTTAAATTTTTCTAATCTAAACTCATCTCCTCCTGTCACCAATAAGTCATCAACATAAAGAGACACTAACATTAAGCTTCCATGGCTGTTTATGTAGAGAGTGGGTTCATTTTCACTTCTATGGAATCCTTGTTTTAGCAAATACTCATCAATTCGACTATACCAAGCTCTAGGAGCTTGTTTCAAGCCATACAATGCTTTCACCAATTTATACACTTTGCTTTCACTTTCTGGAATAGTGAACCCTTCTGGCTGCTCTACATAGACCTCTTCCTTCAAAAAACCATTTAAGAAGGCAGATTTTACGTCAAGATGAAATACCTTCCAGCCTTTTTGTGCAGATAATGCCAACAGCAACCTTATAGTTTCCATTCTTGCCACAGGTGCAAATGTGTCTCTAAAATCAACTCCATATTGTTGAGCATAACCTTTCACGACCAATCTTGCCTTGAGTTTATTTACAGAACCATCCGGATTCAATTTTGTCCTGAAAATCCACTTAACTCCAATGACAGATTTGTGATTTGGTCTGTCAACCAGCACCCATGTCTGGTTTTTTTCAATCATTTGAAGCTCTTCTCTCATTGCTTCCTTCCATTTTTCACTTTGGAGAGCTTCTTCAACACTAGAGGGGTCACTCAAGGCCATATTACACCTGTCATACACCTCGGTTAAAGGTCTGGTGCCCCTAATTCCAACAGCATTCTCATCATCATCTAAGAGCTCCTCCTCACCATCAAGATGAGGGAGAGGTTCTCCCACTTCTTTTTTCTCCTCATGAACTTTCTCTTTTCTCCAATCCCATGAAGCTGATTCATCTACAACAATATCCTTGCAAACAACAAGTTTCTTTGCATTCACATCATAAACTCTATAGGCCTTGGAAACCAAAGAGTAACCCATGAAAATTCCAACAGCAGCCTTTTTGTCTAACTTGCTTCTCTTAATTTCAGGTATATGCATGTAACATATACTCCCAAAGACTCTTAAATGATCAACTGAAGGCTTGGTTCCATGCCACATCTCATAAGGGGTTTTGGAATCCAAAGCTTTGCTTGAAACTCTATTAAGCAAATAAACTGCTGTGTTAACAGCTTCTGCCCAAAAAAATTTTGGCAGACTTTTCTCATAAATAAGGCATCTTGCCATCTCCATTATAGTTCGATTTTTCCTCTCACTAACTCCATTTTGTTGTGGAGTGTATGGAGTAGTGAATTGGTGAATAACCCCTGTAGTTTTGCATTGAATCTCAAATGAGCTAGCTGTATATTCAGCTCCATTGTCAGACCTTATCATTTTAATGCTCATTTGTGACTGATTTTCAACCAAAGATTTGAACTCCTTAAATTTTGCAGCAACTTCAGATTTTTGTATAAGAAAATACACCCAACAATATCTTGAGTAATCATCTATGAAGATTAGAAAATATTTACTTCCATTCAAGGATGCCTCACTCATTGGTCCACACACATCTGTGTGAATCAACTTCAATTTCTCATCAGCTCTCCAAGCTGCATTTGAAGGAAAAGGCAACCTTTTTTGTTTACCAAACTGACATGTATCACAAACCCCCTCACTTTCTTTCACCTTAGGTAGGTCTCGGACCATTCCTTGATTATGCATAAACTTCAAGGAGCCATAATTACAATGGCCAAATCTTTTGTGCCATAGCTGAGAGTCACTCTCAGCTTTTGCCTTAAAAGCAGTGTGCATATTCTCTCCCAAATCAACTACAAAGCTTTTGTCTTTCATTTTTACACACAAGACTTCCTTTCCTTGAGAATCATATATAACACATTGATTTTTTGAAAAATTTAGAGAATATTGTTTCTCTAACATTTGAGCAACACTCAATAGATTTTCACTCATTTCTGGAACAAGTAAAACATCACAAATGATTTTAGTACCTGTTGGTGTAGTGACAGCCACATCTCCTCTTCCAACAGCATCCACCAAAGCTCCATTGCCGATTCTGACTTTTGTATGCTCATCTCGGTCTAACCTCACAAAGAGTTGCTCATTGTGAGTTATATGACTAGAACATCCACTATCAATTAGCCATTCTCCTTTGTTACTCACAGCTTTGAAACAAGAAGCTGAAAATAAATTTTCTGGTTTCTCTTGGATCTCATCCGGCACTTGAGCTTGGTTAACATGTTGGACTTGTTCTCTTTTCTTCTTACAAACTTTATCTATATGGCCAAATTGTTTACAATGCCTACATTGGACATTTGGCCTAAACCAACAAAATTTGGCAGTATGTCTATCTTTCTTACAATGGAAACATGGCCCAAATTTCTTCCTCTCCACATCTCTAATTGAACTCTCCTTCCCTTTCTCTTTCCTGTCTGGAAATTACTTTTTTGAGGTAAAGACAGCACTTTTACCTTTCTGTTTCACCATCATGGCAGCTTCAGTTGCTTCCTCTTGCCTAATATCTCTCCTTTGTTCTGTGGCTTGAAGTGCATTTAACAATTCCGAAAGAGATATCTCACTAAGATCTCTTGATTCTTCAAGAGAAGAGATCTTAGCTTCAAATCTCTCAGGTAAGCTCACTAGAACCTTCTCCACCACTCTTTTATCAGAGAGTTCTTCTCCAAGAACTCGAATCTGATTTACAACCTTCATCATTCTTTCTGTAAAATCTTTCACCTTCTCAAATTCCTTCATCTTGAGAGTTTCAAACTCTCTCCTCAAGTTGAGGACATGCATTTGCCTTGTCCTAGCACTTCCTTGGAACTCTTCTTTGAGTTTGTGCCAAGCCTCTTTTGCTGTGGAGCAAGCCATTATCCTTGTAAACATAACATCTGAGACTGAAGAATGGATGGCAGCCAAGGCTTTATACTTCTTAGCCACTTCTTCACTGTGTTGCTTCATTTGAGCAACTGTTGGATTTGCTCTCAACGGTTATGGTTCCACTCCTTGATCAGTGACCTCCCAAAGATCAAAAGCTTGGAGATAAGCTTTCATTTTGATAGACCAGATGCTGTAATTTTCACCAGTGAAAACTGGTGGTGATGGAGCTGAATATGAAGCCGAAGCCATTTTTGAAAGGAAAAAAAAAAATTGAAGCTTTTCTGTTTTTTTTACTCTCTGGGGTGTATGACCCTTTTCCTCACTTTCCTTTTGTTTTACAAAATGAGTTTAGCCCTCTCAAAGATCAGAAAAAATGGCTCTGATACCAGATTGTGAGAATAACCTAAAGTTTCAACAAAGAGAGGAAGTAGAAAGAGGGGAAGTTGCAGAGATAACTTTTGAGAAAAAACAGTAAAACTACATTTCATTTTGAATTTTTAACAATACATATACATTTCTGACAAAAGGTCTGGAGTAGCTGCTGTTTTGCCTACTGCAATATACAAAAGTTGCAAAATGCAAAGCTGTAAAATGCAAAAGTTGCAGTAACTTTTGCACAAATATCAACAAAATATCCCTGCATTTTGACAGTAGCTAGTTACATTACAAAGTAACTAAAATGGCTGCTAAATATGCAATAACCATTACAAACTAACTAGAATTCTAAACCAAAAACATAAACTAAATTTGTTCTCCACAGTAGCTTGCACATAGAAACTTGCAGCAGCTTCTTCTTCCATTCTTCTTTTTTTGAGTCACCAAAAATGTCATCTTTTAACATGCTCTTCCATGGCAGAAACATTGGATTTGTTCGTGTGGATCACAGTGTCAAAAGATTTGAATTTGAGAAGGGTTCAGTCTGAGAATGCAAGCAAATTAAATTTAGCATTGGATGCAGAAGAGAGCACAGAGCTTATAGACTCGAACGCTTGTTGTTGAGAAGAAAGACACTGCTAATTCTCAATGATGTGTGGGAGAAAATTGATCTGGATGTAGTAGGTATTGCACAAGGTGATGAGCAAGCCAACTGCAAGATCTTGCTTACAACTCGTTTTCTTGATGTTTGTCGCGAGATGATGATCAATGTAGATTTCAAGGTAAATGTTCATGGACAAGAAGATGCATGGAGTGCCATAGTTTACCACTTGCAATTAGGACTGGGGAAGTTCATGAGGAGAAAAACAATGATTCAGCTTTGGAAGAACACGCTGCACCAGCTAAAATGTTCCGCGGTGAATTTCGGGAGTATTCAGAAGGTCTATTTGCCATTGAAGTTGAGTTATGACTCATTGCCAAAGATTACTCAGTGCTGCTTCTTAAACTGTTCTTTGTACCCAGAAAACTCCTCAATATAAACAAAAGAACTAGAACATTGTTGGACATCTGGTGGTCTAATTGGTGAAAATCAAACTAATAGAGGAAGCATTCAATAATGGAATTGCCTTGATTGAAAATTTGAAGGATTCATGCATGTTAGAAGAAGGTGATTGTCTTGGAACTGTAAAGATTTACGGCGTGCTGAGGGACTTAGCAATATAGATATCATTAAATGAAGAGGAAAGCGGCTTTTACTGTCAATCCAGCAGCGGTTTGCAAGTAATGCCAGAGAAGCTGCAGAGGAGTTTCATTTAGAAACGACAACATATCAAGGTTGCCTAGTCTGTTGCTAGGGTGCTCTAAGCTAACTATAAGAATTCTATATCTATGTTTTTAGATTCTGTTTCTTGCTATGAAGGCACAAGAAAACAAGCGACAACAAGAAAATTAATGAGAATGTAAATTACGCTATGAGGAATGAATGCAAGAAACAGTTTTTAGTTAAAGTCTTGTACTCAAGATTATTTTCCATTTGTCATTTTCTGTTCTCGCATTTGCATGGAAGATCTACTGAAATTTCTTATGAATACTGTGCTTTCAACTTTCTTTAGCTATTAGCCTTTGAGAGTTTGAGCGTCCAATGAAATCGTTTCCCAGTAACAATCTTGGCAGGAAATCAACAAAAATTGCCAGCGGAGGTCCAACACGCTATAAGCCTTGCATGGAAGATCTTGAACAATGCATGTCAACAAGACGAGGATTTAATAGCCCAGATGTTTGAGCGGGGACAGTTAAGATATGCACTTTCATACAGAACCATTCAAATAGTTTGAACTTAGTTTTGGTAAGGTGAGCCAGGCCCGAGCTGCAGTGCAAGACTTGGACGACTCTTGAGGGCCCACAGTAGCAAGCTACTGCAATGGACCCTCCCCATTCAAAAATTAATTTAATATCGTGTGGACCATTGGCCCACGTATCAGATATTAAACTGATAAGAACAGATACTACACTTGATCTTAGCCAAAAGGCCGAGAAAGGTATGCTTTGTAATGTTATTGATTTTCAATTTTATAGAGTGCAATTGCGCTCTTGTTCTGATGCCTGGACAATGTGGGAGATTGGAAATTCCAAGTCGCCCTTTGTTAGTGTATATTTTTTCTTTTTCTTTTTTTGCTGAAAACCTTTGTTAGTGTATAGAATAAAAAAAACATCTAAGTTTTGAGTGTTGTCCAATTTTGGATATCAAGTATAAAAAAACAAAACTATCTTTTGGGTTCCGGCAAAAACAATATTGTTCAATAGTTTTCGTATAGAATAAAAAATAACAAAAACCATAAAATTCTTGTCCCATCTTCTTTTTTCCTTAACAGGTTTGTATAGTGGCATCACACATTGACATATTATACAAACAAGGGTAGTATAATTATCCTTAAAATAAAAAGCACAAATTAATATATGCATAACAAAACCAAGATGATCTTCTGATGAAAAATATGAAGGGCGCATTATTTTTGGTTTGCATGCTTAAAGTCAAATACAGTACAGCGGTCAGTCATTATTATTAAATGAGGGTAGACTTTTGGCCAACTTCAGCTTGTAAAAAGATGTGTAAGATATTTAATTTTTATTCCGGGTCAGCTTTCATTTGTTGAACAGAAAAGTATATACAAAAATTTCCAAGGTCAGAAAAAAAAAAAAAAAAAGTAAAGTAAAGTCAACTTCTGTGAATCATTTTTCCTTAGAACCAGTCAATATTTGCATCCTTTCTGAATTTCTTTGTTTCAATCTTCGTTGAGCATTCTTGCTTCTAACAAATCACAATTCTGCCATGGAAGTTGCCGCTTCGATCTTGGGTTCAATAATGGCAGAAACTAGAAGATTGTTTTGCGGTTCTATATATTCAAAGATCAAGAGAACCCTCAAATTCCTCAAGGAACTTGATAAATTGGTGGAGGAGCTGAAAAATTTGATCGACCTCAGAGACGATGTCAAGCTTCAATTGGTATCAGCTGAGAAACAAGGAAGAACACCTACAAGGAAAGTGAAAGAGTGGCTCAGAAAGGTAGAAGAAGTTGAGCTCAAGGTGAACTCAATGCAAGCAGATATAGCAGCCAATGACAAAAAACTTCTTGGCTGTTCCTTTTGCTACAATCTGCGGATCAGACTTAGCAAAATTGTGGAAAGATGCCTCAAGGAGGTAGAAACTCTTCTAAAAGCTGGCAGCTTCACAGATAGCATGGTTTCTTTCAACCATTCAGCAATAGCAGTTGAGCACATTCCAGGACCTTCAATTGAAGATCAAACAACAGCATCGAGAACTTTAGCCGAGCTTTTGAGGGTATTGCACGATGATAGATTTCTCATAATAGGTGTGTGGGGCATGGGAGGAGTAGGAAAGACTACTCTTGTAAAGAGCTTGAACAACAAGCTCAAGAGCTCTTGTCAAATGCAGCCTTTTAGCTCTGTCATTTGGGCAACAGCGTCCAAGGAGTTCGACATGAAAAGGGTCCAGAAACAAATAGCTGAGAGATTGAATTTGGAGGTGAATATGGAAGAAAGCATGGAGAGAACAGCTAGCCGGTTGTATCGAAGGTTGGAGAAGGAGGAAAAGTTTCTTCTTATTCTAGATGATATTTGGGAGAAGATTGACTTGGACTGCTTAGGTGTCCCCCAGCCTGAAGCTCATAATGGTTCCAAAATCATATTGACATCTCGGTTTTCAGAAGTATGCAGGGAGATGATGACTGATGTTGAAGTCAGAGTGAATGTTCTCGATGATGAAGAATCTTGGAAACTGTTTAGTCGAAATGCAGGAGAGGCTATAAGTTCAGAAGAGATTAGACCATTTGCGGAAGCAGTTGCTCGAGAATGCTGTGGACAGCCCTTGGCTATCATCACCATGGGAAGTGCAATGAGGGGGAAGACAAAGGTTGAGCTGTGGAAACACGCCTTGCATGAGTTAAAAAGCTCGGTTCCTTGCATAGGAAGCATAAAGAATAAAGTTTATAACCCATTGAAGTGGAGCTATGACTCACTAGAAGGTACTAACGTCAAAGCTTGTTTCTTATATTGTGCTTTGTATCCTGAGGATTTCTCAATTGAAATAAGTGAACTAGTACGGTGTTGGATGGGCGAAGGTTTGATAGAGGAACATAATAGCTTTGAGGATTCAGTTAACAAGGGAATAGCTTGGATTGAAATTCTTAAGGATTCTTGTCTGTTAGAAGATGGTGGTCGGGAGGGAACTGTGAAGATGCACGACATGGTTCGTGATGTTGCTATATGGATTGCATCATTGATGGGATGCAATTTATATATATTTTATATACCTTAATACTTGATTTGAGCATGTTTTATTCACTTAAAATGGATTAATTTATATTTTTCTATGTTTTAGCTGGATTTAAGCTTAAAGTGATGAAAATGAAGAAACAGTGGCAAAATCGTAATTAAACAGAAAACTGAAGAAGCAGTGGCAAAACTGTAATTAACTGGACGTTGGCAGCAAGGCAGTGCAGCCCAGGTGCAGTACCCAGGCGCCTAGCCAGGCGCCTGGATGGGCGCGAAGTTGGTCCGTTTAGGCACGTTTTTGTGTGTTTTGTAGCCCTAAGTTTTTAGTTTAAATAGGTTTAAGTTATCTTGTAATAGGAGTAGCCGTTTTTAGAGCAAAAACAACAAAAAGAGAGAGTTTTCTAACAATTATGAGTAGCTAAATCTCTCTCTTGGGTAAGAGTATCGTTCATTGCTAAAGTTTAAGGTGTGAGACATTGTTTATAAGTTTTAATTCAATTATAATTATTCAATTTTATATTCTTCCAATTTATTTGTATATTATTCAATTCTCTTTGATTATAATTTGGATCCGTTATAATTATTTGTGGATTGGGTAATTGCTAATTAGGAATTCAATCGTATTGAATGTTCTATGTTTAGTAGCACTTTGATTTTAATAATTGCATGCTAAGCTTTTGTTAATTTCTTAGGAGAATGCATAATAGATTAAAGTTTTACAACGTTTGTAGGACTTGTTTATTGTTGGTTGCTATTGTTCTTAATGCTGTTCTGATTTAATTTAGATCACGTTGGTTTAGATATTTCAGAATTAGGATTAATTTACGATCGTATCTGAATTAATTAATTGTGAGAGTTAGAATAAAATTGGCCGTGCTATTTTATTCAATCCAACATTGAATGATTATTTTTGGATATATTTTTGTTTGTGATCACCTGTTCTTTAGCAATTGAAGATACTCTGACCCAAGGTTTTCTCCTATTGTTATTTTCGGTATTTATTAAATTGTTTTCTTTAATAATTGAACTTGTTTTCTTAAAATCCCCCTTTTGTCTTTTTAATTTTACTTTAATTGGAATAGATTGAGTTTGATTATCAGTCTCTGTGGAATCGACCTGAACTTACCGCTACTACGGTAGTGTTTGAATTCAGTAATTAATTTTGGTGTTTACGACACGCATCAAATTTTGGCGCCGTTGCCGGGGACTGTGTGTCAATTTCTTTCTATTTAATTTTAGCGTTAGTTTGCTTTGAGATTTTGTTGTTTCAGGTGCATGACTAGACTATCAAAAGAAGGAGATCTGAGCTTAGACAGTGATTCTGAATTTGAGGAGATGGCAGCCCCTGCTAACAACAACAGACCTCAAACATTAAAGGAGTTGGCTGCTCCAAATTTAAATTCTCAGCCTCTTTGCATTGAATTTCCTGAAGTACAAGCTTCATTTGAATTAAAATCTGGATTAATACACTTACTCCCATCTTTTTTTGATCTTGCAGGTGAGGATCCCAATAAACATTTGAAGGAGTTTCATATAGTTTGCTCAGGGATGAAGCCACATGGTGTAACTGAAGAACAAATTAAGTTTCGAGCTTTTCCCTTCTCACTTAAAGATGCAGCTAAAGATTGGCTTTACTACATTCATTCCGGTCCTATCAATTCTTGGATTGAAATGAAGCGATTATTTTTAGAGAAGTATTTTCCTGCTTCGAGAGCTGCCAGCATTAGAAAAGAAATATGTGGCATTCGACAATTTGATGGTGAATTGTTATATGAATATTGGGAGCAATACAAAAAGCTTTGTTCAAGTTGCCCTCACCATCAAATCAGTGAGCAACTCCTAATCCAATACTTTTAAGAGGGAATGTCACCCATGGAACGAAGTATGGTGGATGCAGCAAGCGGAGGTGCTTTAGTTGATAAAACTCCGGCAGAAGCCAAACATCTCATCTCTACTATGGCTGCAAACACTCAACAGTTTGGCTTAAGATCTACCCAACAATTCAAGAAGGTTAATGAAGTAAGTACTTCTAATATTGAGCAACAAATTTCTGACTTAACATTATTAGTTCGACAGTTGGCTGTAGGTCAAGCTCAAGCTGCTGTGGTCTGCGGAATTTGTTCAGTTGTGGGTCATCCTACAGATTCATGCCCAACTCTTCAAGAAGATGAGACTGTTCAACAAGCAAATATGGTTGGTGGTTTTCCGGGACAAACACAACGCAAATATGATCCATTCTCAAACACGTACAATCCTGGATGGAGGGATCATCCTAATTTGCGTTATGGTAACAACTCAGGACACAACCAGTACCAACAGCAATATCAACCAAGACAGCCACCAGTAGAACCTCCTAAATCAGGTATGTCATTGGAAGATATAGTGAAAGCTTTAGCCACTAACACTCATCAATGGCAACAGGATGCAGCAAAGAGATTTCAGCATTTGGAGAATCAAATGAGCCAAATAGCAACTGCTGTGGACAAGCTTCAAACAAATCAGTCTGGACAATTGCTATCACAACCAATTAATCCACGAGAGGAAGTTAAAGCCATTACCTTAAGGAGTGGAAAAGAAGTGGACAATTCCAAGAAAGACAACCCGGACACTAAAAAGAAGCATCAAATGGAAGTAGAAATTAAAGTTGAAGTATCACCTAAGGTAAACTCTAAATCTCTTATATTTCTTCTAACAATTACATTGCTGCTCCCTTTCCTAGCAGATTGAACAAGGGTAAAAAAGAAAAATAAGAACAAGAGATATTTGACACTTTTAGGAAGGTGGAAGTTAATATTCCACTAATTGATGCAATTCGTCAAATTCCTCGGTATGCTAAATTCCTTAAAGAATTATGCACCAAAAAGAAAAAATTGAGAGGGAATGAAATGGTAAGTGTAGGTGAGAATATGTCTACTATTTTGCAAAGCTACTTCCAAAATGTAAAGATCCAGGTACGTTTACTATACCATGTGTGATTGGAAATTCTAAAATAGAACGTGCCATGCTATATTTAGGAGCTTCCATTAATGTGATGCCTAAATCAATGTATGATTCTTTACAATTGGGCTCTCTAAAAGATACAAGAGTTATCATACAGTTAGCAGATAGGTCTAATGCCTACCTGATAGGGGTAGTTGAAGATGTTTTGGTGCAGGTTAATGGGATGGTTTTTCCTGCGGATTTCTATGTTTTGGACATGGCAGATGATGCATCTTTAAATCCAACACCAATCATTTTAGGCAGACCATTTTTGAAGACTGCTCGAGCAAAAATTGATGTTCATGAAGGAGCACTAACCTTAGAATTCGATGGAGAAGTGAAGACATTAACAATATTTGATGGGGAGTCCATTACTTGAGGAATTCAAAGGTTTCTTAAAAAAAAAAACAGTGAAATCGCAGCACCAGGCGCCTGGGCTGGGGCCTGGGAAGGCGCCTGGAAGGCTCTGCCTGTGGCTGCGAAAAAAAAAAAAAAAAAAAAAAAAAAAAAAAAAAACAACTTATCACACTAGTAGATTGGCTTGTCCCAGTGCATAATGTGGACTTCGCTTTTTCAGAGGAGTATTACTTTTCTCTTCATATATTTTATTTATTTTATGCACATTTGGGACAATGTGATTTAAGTGTGGGGGGGTAATTTATAGTTATTTAGTTTATTTGTTATTTAGTTAGGTTAGTTATTTTGTTTTATTCGTATTTTGTTTTGCTTTTTAGTTTACTTTTATTTGCGTTTCTGGGCTGAGATTGAGATTAGTGATCATATACTTCGCTGCTTTGTTTAATTTTTGATGTTTCTCATTGCTTTGAGTCATGAAAGTATTATTATTATAGATGGAGACTTAAATAAAATGAAGTAAATAGCATGTTTAGCTAAGTGAATTTAGCAATTTAAAGTCTGTTTTAGCAACCATTTGAATTGGGTTAAATGAAAGCTAGTCTCGGTAAATTAAAACTTAAGTGAGCTTTTGAGCCTTGAAGTTGAATTAATCACTTCTTTTAATCATCTTTGTGAGTGATATTCATGTATGAATTTGTATCTTTAGAACTTGCTTTGACATGCTTATTGAGATCACATTGCTACATTTTTGCATTAAAATGATGAAGGCATTTTATTTTATTTTAGCCACTTAGCCTAAAAAAAGCCAACATTTATGTTTATCATTGTTTAACCCCTTTGAGCTTTTATGATCTTTTTCTTTGATCTTTAGCCTACATTACAAGCCTTGGACTTTATTTTTGACTACTTTTTTCTATCCTAAGTCTAATTGAGCATTTGGGATGTGTGATGGTGAATTTTGTGGGTTGTTTGGAGCAAAAAGATTGTTTTGATTAAGTGTGGGGGTGATCATACTTATGATGGTTGGTATGAGTGAATTGTATAAAGTGGTTGAAGAAAAATCTTTGGAATTCTCATGCTTTGGTGTGTTTGTTGAAAAAAAGAAAAGAAAAGAAAAAACAGTAGTATAAAGAGTCCTTGAAAGAAAAAGAAAAAAAAAAAAAAGTGAGAAATATTTGTTTTTGTGTAAAAGCATGAGAACTGGGCTAAATGTGATAAGTTTAGAGGAGAAAGAAAATAGTTGAATATTACTGATGGGTATTAGTGAGATCATATCTTAAATGCTCTGTTGGATTTTGGATGTTAACCCATTGTTTTTCTTATGATTTTTCTTTTCTACCTTACCTTTACCTAAGCCACTTTACAACCTTTTAAAAGACCTTCGGATTTGTGTTTAATTGTATGCTAGGTGGTGGAAACTAGATTGATAAGCAAGCTTATGATAGAGCAAGTTTTTCATTGAATTCGAGAGAATATTTTGAACCTTTTAAACACTTGAGTGATTAGAGAGAATTCAGTGAGTTATTTGCCGAGCTAGTTTGAATTGAGCTTTAATTAAGTTGGTTGCTAGTAAGACTGACGATTGTTCGATTCATGTGGCTATGATGTGCTAGTTGTTGAATTTTTGGTTGTGTCTCTGTCTATAATATTTTGTTACTTGATTGATTTAGTTTTTTTTTTATAAATATAATATTTTATAATTTGTCCGGGACGTGCAAAGATTAAGTGTGGGGGTATTTGATGGGATGCAATTTATATATATTTTATATACCTTAATACTTGATTTGAGCATGTTTTATTCACTTAAAATGGATTAATTTATATTTTTCTATGTTTTAGGTGAATTTGAGCTTAAAGTGATGAAAAATGAAGAAACAGTGGCAAAATCGTAATTAAACAGAAAAACTGAAGAAGCAGTGGCAAAACCATAATTAACTGGACGTTGGCAGCAAGGCAGTGCAGCCCAGGTGCAGTGCCCAGGCGCCTGGATGGGCGCGAAGTTGGTCCGTTTAGGCACGTTTTTGTGTGTTTTGTAGCCCTAAGTTTTTAGTTTAAATAGGTTTAAGTTATCTTGTAAGAGGATAGCCGTTTTTTAGAGCAAAAACAACAAAAAGAGAGAGTTTTCTAACAATTATGAGTAGCTAAATCTCTCTCTTGGGTAAGAGTATCGTTCATTGCTAAAGTTTAAGGTGTGAGACATTGTTTATAAGTTTTAATTCAATTATAATTATTCAATTTGTATTCTTCCAATTTATTTGTATATTTCAGAATTAGAATTAATTTACGATCGTATCTGAATTAATTAATTGTGAGAGTTATAATAAAATTGGTCATGCTATTTTATTCAATCCAACATTGAATGATTATTTTTGGATATATTTTTGTCTGTGATCACCTATTCTTTAGCAATTGAAGATACTCTGACCCTTGTTTTCTTTAATAATTAAACTTTCCAATATAAAATCCCCCTTTTGTCTTCTTAATTTTACTTTAATTAGAATAGATTGAGTTTAATTATCAGTTTCTGTGGAATCGATCTGAACTTACTTCTACTACGGTAGTATTTGAATTCAGTAATTAATTTTGGTGTTTACGAGGAGGATGAATGCAAATCCTTAGTTCAATCAGGGATTGGTTTGAGTGCGATTTCAGAGGCACAGTTATCAAATTCTTTCAAAAGAATTTCTTTAATGAATAACAGGATAACTAAGATACCTGATTGTGAAATGCAATGTTCAAAGGCTTCAACTTTACTGCTCCAATGTAACCTTCCACTTGACACAATCCCTGAAAGATTCCTACAAGGATTTCTATCACTAAGGGTCTTAAATATAAGTGGAACGCGCATCCAAGCATTGCCTAGTACCTTTTCTCAACTGTGTGACCTTCGTGCTCTTCTCCTCGCAGATTGCTTCTTTCTGGAGGAGTTACCTCCACTGGGAGCCCTTACCAGACTTCAGGTGCTTGATCTTTCTGCCACTCGTATAAAAGAATTACCTGAAGAAATGGAAAACTTGATCAATTTAAGGCAATTGAATCTCTCCCGCACTCATTACCTGAAGAAAATCCAAGCTGGAATGGTGTCCAGGTGGGCTTGCTTAGAGGTTCTAGATATGAAACTCAGTACTTACCATTGGGGTACAGAGGGAGAGGTTGAAGAGGGACAAGCAACTTTTGAAGAGCTTGGATGCCTAAAGCGGTTGGTTACATTATCCATTAGGTTGAAGAGTATCCCATGGCTAAGACCTCATGAAGAGCTGACATGGATAGGTAGATTAAGACCTCATGAAGAGCTGACAGCAAATTCCTTGCCAACTAAACATGATGAAAGGAGGGTGACTATCAGCGGGCTCAATCTGTCAGAAGGAGGGATTGGGTGGTTATTGATCAGTGCAAGTTCTCTGCTCATAAATGGTTGTTGGGGACTGAATCAATTGCTTGAAGACTTGGTCATAAACAGTGCTGATAAATTTGCTGTTTTAAACAGTTTCGATAGTTTTGTGGGTCTAAAATCACTCACTATAACAAGTTCTAACAGCAGTTTCAGACCAGGAGGAGGATGTGCTGCTCCCTGTGACTTACTACCACATCTAGAGGAAATTCATCTCCATGGCCTTACTTATCTGGAAAGCGTTTCAGAATTGGTTGGACATCTTGGGCTTCTATTTTCTAAGCTAAAGTTTATTGAAGTGGGAAGGTGTCCCAAGATCGAATATCTTCTTTCTTATGGGAATTTTATTCTCACCCTCCCAAATCTGGAAGCAATCTAGGTAAGGTTTTGTGACAAGTTAGAGGTGCTATTTAATTATGCTTCAGAACAAACTTTTAGTGTAGATCCTGTAGCCCCTAACCTTCAGATACTGGAATTGAAGAGCCTCCCCAAACTAAGAACTCTAATTTCCAGACCAGAAGAATCATGTCCACGACTGGAGCACGTTGATGTTATCAAGTGTAATTTGCTTAGGAAACTTCCTCTTACTATCCAAAATGTAAATATCATTAAGGAAATAAAAGGAGAACTACAATGGTGGAACGGATTGGACTGGGATAATGACAATACTAAACCATCTCTGCAGCATTATTTCAAACCAGCTGACTATAAGAAAACTACTGCTGGAAGTGCTTGAACAAGGGAAAAATCCAATTCATCCATCTACCATAATATAGACCCAAAAAGGAAACCTGTAAGAGTGGTGGCATTTTTAGTGAACATGTTTTGTGTTGAATGAAAGCTTGAAGCTTGGTTTTGTGGAGTGGAAATGCAGCTGGCATAGTAAGGGAATGGAAGCTGCAGAAATTAGTTTATTTTGGCTGAGTTAAAGTGTAAAGTTACTTGAAGTAACTGATTTGTCTAGTTTTAGTTTGATTATGTTTAGATGTGTTGTCATGTAATTATGGCTGAATGGTGATATTTTAGGGACTAAAATGAGTGAAGTGAGTGGCATGCCTACCACTGTTTATGTAAAATTGGTTTAAATTTGTATTTTCAGCTTTACTTTATTGATATTGAATATATGAATATGCTGGAATTTTTTCCAGACTTTTGAGAATTGCTTACTTCTTATTCTCCCTCTTTTGTCTTAGTTGAAACTCTTGGTCATATTCCAACAAAACCAACTAGTTAGTGGAAAAAGTACTAAATCACGTGACACTGCTGATAATTCCCACTTATAACTCTGCTTTGCAGGCACTCCATTTGAATTTGTATTTGTGTTGAATTGTTGTTTGCATTTTTTGAAACGTGTATGGCCCTTTTTCTTTCCTCTCTGTTAATAGGCTTACACGTGAGGGGGTGTGTGTTTTGAAAATAAGCTTGATATACATGTTTTGATTTAACAAATATAACTGGTGTTAAATCTTTCAAGAGAATGGATTAAATGATCCTTTAGCTAGGATGTGCTGCCCCGAGCTGTGACTTGCTACCACATCTGGAGGAAATTCATCTTGATGACATGAACTGTCTAGAAAGCATTTCAGAATTCTCTAGCCAACTTGGAGTTTCATTTTCGAGGCTAAAATCGATTGAAGTCCAAAGGTATGACAGGATGGAAATGTCTTCTGAATTATGGTTGTGATTTAGTCTTCACCCTTTCAAATCTGGAAGTAATTAAGGTAAGGTGTCGTAAAGTCTGGAGGGTCAGTCTAATTATGTTTCAACAACAACTTCTAGTGTGTACTAGATCCCATTCTAGTTCCAAAACTATAGGTACTGGAATTACACGACCTCCCCAGTCTAAGGACTCTGATTTCCAGGATAGAAGATCAGTCATTTCCAAGCTTAGAGAAGATTGATGTTATCTGGTGTTATCTCCTTAGGAAGCTACCTCTTACTGTCCAAAATGCAAATATTATCAAGGAAATAAGAGGAGAATTAAAATGCTGACAATATACAATAGTCTATGCAGTAACATTTCAAACCACATGCTCACAAAGATGCCTCTTTTGCTATGCTATAAATGCTTGCACATAATCCCCAAGCAAAGTGACTCTCAATCAGTTCAATATTCCCTCATCCTAATATTAATCTCATTCTTTGATTCTGCTTGTGCTTTTTTTCTTGTTTGAACAGAAGATATGAATTGTAGTTGAATTTTATAAATTTGGGTTTTCTTGAATGGAATTAATTACTGCAGCCAGCCTGAAGACTCCAAGTCATTGAACATGCAGAAAGTTGTTCTTTTTTTTTCTTTTTTCTTTTTTTGAAATATATTCATCCGTTCCAGGCACTAGTTGAAGTAGATGGGATTTAACAGTCTCTGAAAAAGATTTGAGACAAAGCAGTTTGGGGTGTTGGCAGAGGTTGAAGGCTAGTCTCACAAGGACATAAAATGGTGTTCTTGAATATGAAATGAAATGCTGATTATTAATGTCATTGGATCATTGAAAGGTGGAAGGAATTGAGGAATATCAGTTAAATATCATTAATCTCTGTAAGTAGCCACAACCAAAGAAGCAGGAAAAAAAAAATTAAAAAAAAAAATCAAAGTAATCAAATCAAATACTGTTAGAGAGAAATTGGATAGAACTTGCCCTTGATAACCAAACTTAAATTAGCAATATGGAACTAAATCAAATCGTTACGGATTAATAGAATTGAAACCTCTCTTGATATAAAACGAATAATTACTAAATCATCTGAGACAGAAACTCAGCTATACAGACATAAAAAGCCTAAAAACACCACTCAGAAAACAAGTGCTTTCTCAGAAACCATTATTCACAAATATAAGCAAAAGGTCCTCACAAAAAAGCGAATCAACTTTCAAAAGTTGGCATAAAAACTAGAATTCTCAAGAGGAAAAAAGAATTAAAACCGAGAAAGACTATAAGCCAAGGAAAGAATGACAGAATAAACCACTAACAATCCCTCAACAAGGGCAACTTTCTCTCATTAAACTTAACTAGCACAAAACACAACTAAATCCAACTAAATGGTAACTGAATAAATTTATATTAACAGATTAAGATGACACAGAGAGTTATAAACTTTGGTACTATTATTTACATATTTATCTGATTATTTGAAACTTATATTTTCATTTATTTACAAAGTCAACAGAAGATGGAAACCCAACAACATAGTATCAACAATTTCTGCATGAACTTCAAGACTCCCATGGCTCGTCTTGTTTTCTCTACAATCCCTCCATAAGAATTAACACTGTTAATAAACCTCCAAGGAGAATAAAAGAATATCTGCACACCTAAGTAAAAGAGAAATATTAGTCAGTTTTAAACAGCTATACATGTAAAATGTCAATCGACAGAAAAAAAGTGTCCAAGTTATGAGAAAATAAATGAAAGGAACAGTGGAGACCATGCTAGAACCACGAGACTATGAGCAATTGATCTAAAAAAATTACTGTTGTTAAAGGTCCCCCCAAATAATAAGATTATACTTACTTTTAATCAACACTAAAACATGAGCTCATGAATCTCACTACTAATGTGTAACAACAAACTTAAACCAGTAGGAAAAAAATAACCTTTAGTCAAACTCTTCACCTTCATCTTCAAAACGATTCTCCAATTTCAGACCTTGTATGTTATTATTTACAAACTTGAATTGAGCCTCCATTGTTAAGCATTCTCTATTATTTACAACCTCAAGCCGAGCCTGTGTTTTTGGGCTATCACTGTTATTTACAAAGCCCTTGGTTTCTATTGGCATCTGCAGACCACCCGACCCAGTTTCTTCAATGCCATTGTGCCGTTCTGTCATTGCAGCACCAGTACCTGTCATGGAGTCGAGAGAACCAGAGTTGCTTCTGCATGAAACCCTGTCATTCTCAGATAATCCAGACCTCTGATGCAGCAGTAGCCCATTAACATTGCTATCTAAAGCAGGAGCCCTGTGTAAAAAATGAGACGGAACTTCATATACATAGTATAAGCTCTGACTAATGTTGCATAGAATGCTAATATACAAGCAATGACAATAAACAAAAAAGGTAAAGAGAACAAAAAAAATAAATAAATAACAAAAAAGAGTAAACAATGAACACTTTAATCTGAAAGGGATTCAGTACTTGTAAAACAAAATAAAGAAAAGAAGTTACGACATTGAAGTAACAATTGTATCCAAAAGCTCAGTAACAAATGGATGCATAAAACTTCAGCACACCTTGTCCTTTGAAACTTGGGTGCATGAATATAGTCAAAAATTGGGACCAAGTCTTTCGACCTAGCTTCAATCATCTGAGTTGGAATTCTTTCAACCTCAACTTCCCCTCCTGAAGCATTTTCTTCACCCATGTTGACGCCTTCCATTGTCATAGACTGAAAGTATATCTAGTGAACAATTGTAAGAGAACAAAGGGGCCTGTCAAAAAACATCTCAAGGAAATCCTATCATACAAAATAGCATAATATAAATCAATCATCAATATATACCTCAGGTTTTACCCACAATGGACTATGAGCTTGATGCATCTGCAATTCAGCTTCTGAAATATACAGATGATGTTTTTCCTCAGAGCTCATCTTTGTTTTTGTTGTTGTACCCCTGGTTTCAGGAAAGACTGTATTTCCCCTCTTAATTCCTTCAGGATATATT
Source organism: Ochetophila trinervis (assembly GCA_003254975.1). Taxonomy (NCBI): domain Eukaryota; kingdom Viridiplantae; phylum Streptophyta; class Magnoliopsida; order Rosales; family Rhamnaceae; genus Ochetophila; species Ochetophila trinervis. The sequence continues at coordinate 10,142 of QANX01002064.1, read as the reverse complement.
TTATTGCTGTCTGAGTTTCCACTGTCACCATATATGTCAACATTATCTTCTCGCTCCCTTCTGTTTTGTTTCTGGCATATATTCCACTTCTGGATAGCCTCAACTACTAATCTTGCATCGCAGTCTTGTCCTGATTCATAAACAGTGTTTAATCCTGACTCAGATATTGTAAAATCTGGACCAGTTGACATCCGCAGTGCATATTGTATCATGGAACCTGAGGGAGAAAACACCAAAAGGTGGTTCTTAGTCTTAAAAGACCTGCAATCTGGATGCAAAGCATTGCCTTTGCAATTGTGGAAAGATGAAGCAACAGCCCCAGAAAGCGAATTCACCCTGCCTGTTGCAGCCGCTGCTGCCCCACTCATGGTTCCTCTCCAACCATTGTTCCCATTTCTTACTCTGCTAACAACAGAAAGAGTAACTGGTGGGCCAGCTGCACAAAGGCTCTGCTGAATAGGTGGCCAGCGAACTGCTGACCTGGTCATAGCACCTGAAACACTATTTTTGGTAGTGAAACTAGAATCAGCAAGAAGATTTACTGATCCTCCTAGAGGATTTATAGCAAACAAGTGGCTCGTCCCCCTAGAAGAACTAATCATTATCCAGTTGCTGTCATCACTGAAACTTATATCCTGAATGACCTGAAAAATACCACAAAATAGATCAAATATGTGATTGTCGCAAACAGAAAGAAAGTTTAGAAGAGACAATGATGACTCCACTTACTGCATTCGTAAAACCACGTTGCAGCCTGTAAAGATGTACATAAGATACAGTGGCATCATATTCAGAAGAGCTTACAGGTAGCCCAGGCATTATCTTAAAGACATTAATGTTATGGCCCTGAACTGAAGCAGTCACTAAAAGGGTGCCACTGGGATCAAAACATAATGCCGAAATAGGACTCTTGTGTGCCCTGAACTGGGAAATAACAACTTTACTGACAATATCTCTGACAATGACCTGAAGATGTAAGTAAGCAATAAGCATGACAAGAAAAAACCAAGTAAAATATAGGAAGGATTTATGACAAACTTTATATGATGAATACTGGAAACACAAAGAGTTATGATAAGAATTCAAACATATACATTGTAATCATGCTTATAAGCAGAATTCAATGCCTAAAAAAGAATGAATTCAGTTCATTAGTTAGTTAAATCAATAAAATCCTCCAGAAAGTTTATAGAATGCAGCAACATTTAAGTAATGAAAGCACAAAATATCTACGAATTCTCAAATTTAAAAAAAAAAAAAAAAGACAGACAAAAAGATAGAAGGCACATAGACATTACAGCCATAAGTGAACAGAATTGGAAAGATATTTATGTACCATTCCAATATTATCTGCATCTGTCAAATGGCCACTAACAGTTCCATTGCCTTTCACACCAGGACTCCCCATTAGCAGAGGACTGTTGCTATCAGGTAAAAGCTCAGAGTAATACCTGGATAGCTTCTTATATCCCATGTCTCCTAGGGTCACAATACCAGCAGCAAGATGCTTGCTCGATTCTTTTGCATAGTGTGCGACCAGGCTTCCATTTGAAGAAAAACTAGCAGAAGGTGTCAGATGCTGTGGACTAACACGCCCAGAATTTGACACTACAACCGGACTTCCACTATAAGCCAGCCATCTGGGGCCCACTGCTAGAGGTCCATATCCTATACCTCCTGAACCTTGGCACCCCATAACTATAGGATTTGTGAGAATTGTATATTCCCTCTCTAATGTTGCAGCATTAATACAATGTATCTGCAATACATATTACTGGATGTCACACAAACACAAATAAGCAAAGATAAGGTGGGTGGTAAGAATATATAAAAATGAGAATATACCTGAGCTGCTAGAGATATAGCAACAACTCGGGGACTGCACCTTACAGCATAGACAGCTGATCTGAACTTTATGTCATAAACATAAGACTGAGATCTCAAGGAATAAAATGAAACAACAGTGGGCACAAAACTAACATTCCCTGGGTCATGGCCATTTGGAACAGTACCATTGTGACTGGGTAGTGCATCCTGTATGTCTAAAGAATGGTTACCATCAGTACAAACTACCAGCAAAGGTCGGCTGTCTGCAAACTTGACCGCTGATCTTTTCGATGATAGCAGTTTTGGTAACATTTGCATAAACGAAACAGGACCACCATGTCTAGAAACCAGATCACGGACATTATCTGCTTCTTCAACATCCCAAACCTGGAAACCAGACCGATAACCGAGCAGAAGAACTTGGCGAGTGACATCTCCTTCTCCCTCCAATTTGTCAAACCCAGCCCAGTTAACCTTTATACGACAAGAATATGAAAAGTTATCCTCATTATTAATTTTTAGTTTTTAAGAGCTCAGTAAGAGACAGACTTTATAAAGTACCCAATTATGAACAGAAGAAAGAAAGTGGAATAATTGCCAACAAAAAAATCAAATAAGGGAAATCATTTACAAAACTAACTACAAAAAGGAAAGCCAGAAAGCACACCAAAAGAATAATAATTAATGCCAAGGCTGTCAACTGACACTAAATTCCTTGGCCAGAGAAAGGAAAGAAAAGAGGAAGAGAAAGAGGACAACAATGAAGAATTAACTCAATCAAATCAAAGCATGAGTAACACAGGCATAATGCTCTCATCAGTATCAAATGGTCAAATTTTTCAAGCAAACATCAAATTTTCAACCATGGGAGAATCCATGGCAGAAATTCCAAACTGCTAAATCTTCCATTTGTGAAAAATATTTTAATCCACTTAGCCGCATATACTTAGAGTTAAAAGGCTAATAGCAATAGCATATAAACTAATAGCACCTCACTCTCACACCCTGCAAAAGAACATGAATATCTAGTTTAAAATGCATGTCAAGCAGCTTAAAACCTATATACATCATGCAGTTGACTCTATTTCTGTGTATGCAAGAATCCATGGGACTAGTCATTCTTCCATTTAATATTTAGCTATATTTAATGTATTTGGTGTCAAAAAAAAAAAAATCATTCCACTTCACCAAGCCAAATATAGAATATACATCTCATATCCTTTTAAAAAAGTATCCAGAAAGATACTGTTACCCCTGAACAAATTTCAGGAGACAACAGCAGAAATAAGAAACAGTGCTCTTTTATTTCCAGGAGGAAGGGGAAATCAAGCAAAAGTCCAAACGAAAACTTTAAAAGAAAAATAATGGTAACACTGACTCAAGTGTCCAATCTAAATCCGTCCAACCCTTGACGTATTAACTACGCTAAACCTCACAAACAGGTAAGAACAAATAGAAAACTGACATCGAACACACATATTTAACACATCCCAGCAATACATAATTAATAAAAAAGCTAATGACCCATAAGTCTGCCCATCCATGCCAAAACACATGTAGATGCTCGATCATCTATGCCCAAACACATGTAGATTCTGGATTAATACGAGTGGCAATTCAAAATAGCATGTTGCCGACCACCAATAATTTTTCTACATCATTAATAGCCCCAAATTCTCCTAGTTATTAGCGTGCATATCTTGTCGTCTTCGAACATTCCCAACATGGAAAGGCCGGTATTCCTCTCAATAATTGGGTCGACAAAGCATCGAATCTTGCGAACACAAACAAAATATGCATGCACAACAACCTCAGATCCAGGTGCCATTCCACCAACGCATTGCAACTGCAACTTATCCTAGCTCACAAATAGACTCATAATTAAGTATACCAAGCACTTGTCTCAAAAATAAAGTTTGTTGATAATGATTTCAAACTCCATAAAGCACACTTGCATTCATTCTATTTCCATGTATAAAAGTTCAAATTCAATATATTTCAATTAAATTATCCAGACAGGGAAAAAAATGAACCCTAAAATACCTATTTTCAACTGTGTTCTCACACACTATTCAGTGTTGTCAGCATTTTACAATTTTGCCAAAGAAAAGAAAAAAACTTTACACTAATCTAAACTTTACTTTCTAGCTTACCCTGATTGCAAAGTTACAGCTATCAGAAAGGGTGCAACACGTAATCAGATAATACATGCAAATGCCATAAATGAATTCAATCATAAAAATTTACTAACCCATCAAGATTCTGCTTAGAAGACAATTATAACAAGTGTACTCCAAAAGTTTCAATCATTCTTAAATTGAACTCAGTTTTAACTACATGTGACAATTCCTACATAAAAGCTATAACTTTGCACCTCGTACCTGATCATGACTAGATTCATCATCCCTATCCACAATAGAGGTTGCTACCGACGCAGCCGACCTTGCAACTGTTGAAGCACCGTTAGAAACAATCCTCAAGTAGCTGGAAATGGCACGAAATGAGTTTGGAAGGAATCCATTAGTCTTGCCCGGGCGAGGAACACCACCCTGCTGCTGCTTTTGGCCACCATCATTCCTCATCCCCAAAACCAAAGTGATCAGAATAGCAGAAACCCAGAACAAAAAAACCACCGATTCCTCAAGATATGCCTTAATCATAACCCCAGAGCTGTTTCTTTTTTAACCAAAACCCACACAAGAAACAGCCCCAAAATCACAACTTTAGGCACCAAGTGTCTCCATCTCCTTCTACCACACCGAAAGCATCCAAAATCAGAAAGCACCCAAAATACAACCAAAACAAACGACTTGGCCTCTGATTTTCACGTCGTGTTGTTATAAATACAATGAAATAATGAAGACGGTGGCAGACAAGCTTCCACAAAATAGAAGTCCCAAGGTCTTATCTTCAATACCCACAAAACACAAAAACCAAAAAGGGAGTCGAAAATAAGAAATTCAAATTTTTTTCTTTCTTACCAACAGCCCCTTCTTCTTCCTAATAGAATTTACAATTAAAAAAATGGAAAAAAAATACAGAAACCAAAAAATAATTAATGGGTTTTTAAATTTGAAAAACAAAAAAATCAGAATTGTCAAATCAAAAGCTATCGTACAGGATTATAGGAGGAATGTTTTGGTCTTTTTTAGAAACTAAAAAACCACCGAGATTTCGCCGGAGAACCGGGAAAGGTCTAAAGAAAAAGATGAAATAAATAACTTTCAGAGAGAGAGAGATATTTGGAGAGAGATAGAGGTGTTGGATAATGGAAGAGTTTTTTCTTTTCTTGCTTGTGTTTTCATTGGAATAATTTTCTTTTTAAATTCTAGCAAAAAAAAAATTAATTGGGTTTTTTGTAGAATTAGAAAAATTAAAATTAAAAAATACTCTAAACGTTCACGTCTCTCTCTGTGTATCTCTTCCTCATCATCATAATCAATCAAAACGCTTCCCAAGTTTGCAACTTTTTGTTTTTTTTTTTAAAAAAAAAAACTTATTGCAACTTTTTTTTTTGGCATGGACTGTCTTCCTTCTTCCTCTAATCGAAACCAAAAAACCAACTCAACCTCAACTTCCTCTCTTTCCCTACACGTTTTCTTTCTCTCTTTACTCTCTCTGTACGCTGTCAAACAGTTAAAAACCCAAATCAAATTTATATTCCCAAAAAATAATGTTTAATCATATTCAATTTTTCCTAATCAAAATTTTCACGCCGTAAATATTCTTCCTTTTCTCTTAACATTCAAATTTCAATTAATTTCGTCATTGTATTTACAACAAGATTTCCAAAAGACCATTATTTTCTCGAGAATCTGAACCCATGCAATTTTTTTATATAATTAAATTTGCATTTAAATTGAATTAGGTAATAAAAAGGGCTTTATAAGAAAACCCAAGCGTTGTTATGAGGTTTCGTGATAGCCATTAATGTCGGACAGGTAATTGTTATGAAAAAGATGAGTCTTTGTATTTCTTCCTGAGTACGTCATGCAAGTGTGATCGACGGCTAAGATCGATGGAGCACTGGTTTATTATGTTTAGCGGAGCATTGTAAAGGAATTAGGGGGAAAAGACTCAGAGAATCCAATGAAATGGTACGGCTTTGCTCTGTTTAAGTTCCAATCTCTCACGATATTTTACAAACTAATAAAATTTTCATGATTGTAAAAAACTATTGGAATTTTTTATTTTGTAAAATACGTGCATCTTATGCTTCATATATAAATTTTTATTTTTATTTTCTTTAAACATTTTCAAATTCTGTACCAATATCTTTATTCCTGAATTTTACAAGCACCGATGATATGATTTTATTAATAATCACACAATAATTTATATGTCTATATAAATGTTTGAAAATGGTACTCGTAGAAAGAGAATTAGAGCAAGGTATTGGATTCGTACCATCCAATTCAAGGCAATCAACAAGTTGACCATTTTTTTCCCTAAAGTTTTAATTAATTTACTTGGTCTAAATAGGTGTGTTTATTCAAATTGTAGTCAATTAACTTGGTGGGCAAGAAAGAACAAAAAATAATTCTAGTTAAAAACCATTAACAAATGCATGATAACTATTACCAAAATTGGTTGTTGTAATCTTTGAAAGCATATCCTACTAAAACTGAATTACAAACTTTTGATATCTGTTTAAGACAATAAATTATATATGGACTCAGGTTGTATGTTAGTTACCACTTTAACTAGCTCAATTACCATATATAGAAAGAACAAAATGGGTGTGGGTCATTTGGTCAGAGAAAGTATTTGTCATTCTATAAATGACAAAATAATTATAATTAAAACAAAAAAAAACTACTTGAAAGATTATGTGGACATAGTGCAACTTCCAATTTCCAAACCAATCATTATTTCATTTAGGGGCAAAATCTTTGGGTGACCAAGTCACTTTCAACAATCGAACACATTTTTCATCAAAAAAAAAAATACAATCGTACACACCTTTTGGTCTATACATTCCAATTTCGTAACATATTTTTACTTTAACTATATATACAAAATGCATATCAATTCAAAACTAACAAACAAATAAACATAGCACCCATATTCTTCAAGGTACACCCTTTTCCTATTTTCACAATAGCAAAATCCTCAAAAATATAGTTTGAGCAAAGGAAATTGTTCCTTTTTATCTATTATGACAATTCTTTTGTTTTCTGTTGACAATTTCAAATCTAGAGGTGTTGTGTGTTATGTTATTGCAAGGAAAATGTGCTATATTAATTTTCTGTAAAATATATATATGTTCATGTAATATGCATGATTATATGCGCTCATTTATTTTAAAAATGTCCCATTAAATAATAATAACAATTTACGTATATGTTTGGCTTAATAGTAAAATTATTGAGAGTTACACTTTTAGGTTAGAAATTCAATTATTCTTGAATACAATATCTGCATCTTTCAATTTATAATAAAAGTAATAACAATAATAATATTAACAATATCCAAAAATAATAAATAAATAAATAAAAACTATTTTTAAGGATGACAAAATCTTAACAAATTTGAGTATTGTTGGTGGAAATTACTAAGAGCGTAAGAGCAAATATTATATTTCCACTCTATACATGTAAAAACAATTTTAGATGTAAAACCAAACATACATGCTCACATGTATTATTGTATTCTTCACGTGATCTATGTAGTCACTCAAAGACAACATAAACAATATGTGACTTCACTTTTATACAAAATGATAAACCTAAAAAGTAAAACATAGAGGCTTTTGATTTTGATTTTGATTTTGATTTTTCTTAAAAAAATAAAGGTTTTATGGAATATCCAATTTATAAAGGTATAATGCTAGTATAGTAAGAAAGCAAATTTATTTCTATATAAAAATTTTAGAATAAAAATAAATTTTAGTTTTAAAATCAAACATAACATATTCACGTTCGTAATTATTCACGTGATCTTTGCTGTTATTTAAAAATAAAATGGTAAGTAATTATTTATAACATAAGAGCCCCACGTATAAAAACAACAAGGCATTTTGTCTCCATCTTATTAGTATTTTTCATTAATATGATATATATTTAATTTTTCTTTCCTAAACAATCGTTTTAAAGAAAGAAAAACACCTGTGACAATGAGTTTTGATATTGTTGAACTAACGGCCTGATCAAGTTGGCCTTAAAAGACGATAAATCAAGGCCCAACCCAACAAGTTACTGTAGGCAGGCCCACGGTTAAAGAAAGTGAAAGTACAAAAAGGGACTCAAGGGTCATGTACCAAAAGCAAAAATGATCCCAATTTTGATAACATCACAAATGTATTTTTAGAAAAACCGTACGAGAGCTTTTGAAATATCAGGGCATGGTATTTTGGAAGGAGATTTTGATATAATGAGTTTTTGAGATTAAGAGAGATTACTTGCAGGATACGAGTCGGCGCAATTTATAATTTTTTTTTATTTTTTTTTAGAATAACGCAATTTATAAAATTAATAGTGGCAACATTAAACAATAAGGTGTCAAATGTACAACACGGTCCTTGGCTCATTTGTATTCGTTACTTAAAGATTTGACCTCTTTACGAGTATTTTTTTTTCCCAAGAACATCACGGTAGTCATGATTTGAACTCTTTTAGATCCAACGATCTGTATTAAAACTGAGGAAGTGACAATAAGGCCCAAAAAAAAAATTTAATGTATTATGAAAGCCAAAGCATATACATATAATATATATATATATGATAAAAAAATATGACAAAAACAATTTTTCAATTTTTGAGATACCCTTTTTATTATCTCTTTCGAGTGACTAAAACATGTCGATGTTCGCAAATCCATGGCTATTTAGCTGGACATCATTAAGTAGAGAAAAAAGAATTGAAAAGAGAATAAATATATGAAAACAAAAAAGGTATCTAAAACTAAGAGCATGAAAGCATAAGGATTAGTGGGCCAAGAGATAAAGATCGGCAACATATATTCATAATCATCATATGTGTATGATGTTGGTTTTTTTGTTTTTTTAATCCCCCTTTATCTTTCCATAGAAGTGAAACATGTTTAAGAATGTTCTTACCAAATAAATAAATAAAAAATGTTTAATAATGTTATCAACCTTTTGTCTAATAATTCAACATGAGACTTTGCTCTTTATGGAGCTAGGCTTGGTGGCCTAATTCACTATTTAACTCATAAAATTATAAGAGCAATTTGCTTGTTTCTTATTTGTATATAACCGGTTAAAAAATGTAGCTTGTTATCTTATGCAAGCAATTTATCATTAATTAATATGTCATTTTTTACATCTCAGTTAGTACCTTTGCACTTTTGTGTTGATGTTTCACTAAAATTCTGCAAGAGAGGAGCTTTTAATATTATTCCTTATTTCATATCTTCCTCTGTCCAAATATATATATAAAATCAAATTTAGATAATACGAAAGAAAAAAAAAACTTTTTTTTAGATACTTTATAAAGAAAAAATATAAAATTTAGATAATACGGCTTTTTTTTTTCATAGAAAAAAGTAATATTTTAGGTGAAATAAGGAAAAAAAAATTCGTTGCTGTCCCTAGAGACGTTCTAGTAGTAGTAGACATTAATTTCAATGTGTTTGGAAAATATAGAAAGAAAATAAAATCTATGACCTTGGAATTTAATTAAATTATTTAATCATAATTCACCTGCTAATTTATTTATTGAAAAAAGAGGCACGAGCGGCTTAAAAGAGCCGAAAATACAATAGCCGAGCGCCGTTAAAAAAAGTGAGTGAAGCAAGTGGCGGACTGGAAGTCTAGAGTGTCGTTATTCCAAAAGTGATGTCGTTGATTTAGGATGGGAGTGGCGTCAGATGTCAGTTTTAGTTTGGCCGAAACCAAACCACCAATTCCGCAACTTTTGTCCTCCCCAGCTCTGCTGCTTCAAGATTCAACTGCACCTGCCCTCCCACTGCTCCTCCACGTGCCCTCACGTGTTCATTCCCTTATCTCATCTTCTTTACCTACCCCTCGGCTTTATATTTACCTACCCATTTTCCAGCCCACTAATTAACTTCCTCTTACTTATAAACAAATTTAAAAAGGAAGAAGAAAAAATCGCAATTACGCCAAACTTATTTATCACATACAATACCAATAATGTAATGTTATATTATAGAATTCACATTTTATGTTTTTAAATTATATTAATTTATTAACTAATAACAAATAGTCATATTTTTTTTTTCAATAACAGTTTATTATTTATTTGAATTATGAATAAGTAAAACAGTTTATATAAAAAAGAAATCACCATCCCATTTATTCAGGGTTTTTTTTTTTTTTTTTTTTTTTTTTT